>JAVYIG010002337.1:0-255512 GCA_035222895.1 Strongylocentrotus droebachiensis
GAACGGGAATAGCTAATCGGTCGATTTTAGTCAAGAAACATTGTTTTACAGCTTAATTAATATCTTGACCTTGAGAGGGAGCTATACAACATAAAGTGTTTATTATTTACAATTTCATAACTTTAGAGTCGATTTCGACCGCGACAACGATCAGTAAATATTGTAGGATCGCATATGCTTCCAATATGTTTATTTGAACCAAATTCACGACCCAATACCAAAACTTTGTATTACCTTTAAGAACTACAGGGGTGGAGGAGCGTCTTCCAAATATCAATATTTGTTTATACTGCAGTACGGTGGTGTGATGGTCTTCATGATATTAATTTTTGAGCGGAGCGCGAAGCAAGCGAGCAAAATGAGGTCGCAGTGCGAAAAATTAACTCTCAGAGAGGACAAAACACTGCATTCATAACATAAATACAGTGTAACCTGCTAAAAGTGAGCGCACTCATACTAAAAGGGGCACGATGTAAAATGGCAAAAAATATCAAAGGTGAAAAAGATAATTTCTCGCACCTGAAAGAATTGGCACTCGCGATCGAGATAAAAAAGGGCACTTAATTATGCAGGGGCGGTGGAACGATGGGGGCACCAAAAAAGGGCACTTTCTGGAGAAAAAAAAGGGCCATGCACGGCCCACAAAGGAAAAACTTAATGCTATTTTTTTTTTTTTTTTTTTTTAGTTAGACGTTTGTATATATCTCTACATTATGGTTACATCCGGGCAGGCCTGCATCCGGGTGGGGGGGGGGGTACTCACACATAGCACATACGAGGATGGGCCTCTCTAATATGGGTGACTTTTTTCACAAATGGGTCCCACTTTTAACAAAAATACCATCAAAAATGGGTCTGTTTTTTCAAAATTACCAAAATATGCAACATTTTCGGAAAACACCCGAAAAACACCTCAAAATTGTGGAAAATGGGTGTTTTTTGAATGAAAATGACTCCCCTAAGACTGGTTAGGGGTTTCGAGCTAGGCTTGAGCGGCACACCCACGTCCCGAAACCAAATCTGAGTATCCCCCCCCCCCCCCCCCCCGGGGGGGGGGGGGTTACTTCTTCCTTTTGCAAATGCAAAACTCCATATGCTTCGACTACTGAAGCATCACAACGTCCCCACAAGTTGATCTCCTGACCATCTTTAACAGTGGCGTACGCATGATTTTTTTTCAAGGGGGGGGGGGGTTGAAAATCGCGCCGGCCGAAAAGTCGCTCAGTGGGGGGGGGGGGGGTAGTGAGCACTATTTTTTTTCTTTCCTTTCTTATTCTTCTTCCCCTTTCCTTGTTCTCCTATTTTTATTCTTGTTCTTCTCCTTTTTTTCTCCTGTTTCCTTTTCCCCCTTCTTCTTCATCTTCTTCCTACACTTTTTTTTTTTCTTTCTTTACCATATGATTTACCAACATTTAAATTTAAACTTTAAACTTATATCCTACTACTCCACAGTTTTATCATAATAACAAAAATATCAATTTTTGATGCAGTTTGAATACATGCAATATGTTTTTTAATTTATATTTCCAAATGGATTTTAAACGTTTGTACAAATGTATTTATCTAATTTTTTAAAAAAGAAATATTTGTAAAATCATCGCAATTCGGCTTATGCCGCAATGATGTTTTTCATTAATAAACCAGTTATCTATCTATCTACAGACCTCTTTACTTATCAGGGATGATACTATTATTTGTTTCTCTTTATACATCATACAAGATAGCATCATGCTTTGCAGAGTTTCGGTGTTTATATGGTCTGAAAATTCATTTGCGAGCGAGGAAAAGTTTATTTGTGCGGTCGCAGTGCGAAAAATTACATCTTATAAAGAGGGAAAACCAAATCCTGATAGGGTTATAAGCATCGTTCTTAAAACAAAGACTGAAAAGGCCTTTGATAAGTAACATCTATAATTGCGAGCGAGCGCAGTGAGTGAGCTTTGGGGGGAAATTGCTCTTAGTCGCTTGAAATTAAGGGCACGTTTAATGATGAGAGGAATAGGGGACAATTAAGAGATAATTAAGACACTCATTAGAAAAGAAAAGGAGCAGGTGGCAAAGTACAAAAGGTAATTTGCCGACGGAAAACCGGGGACACCCATCAGATTTTGATAGGAGGTGAAAAGGAGCAATTATGACAAGGGGATAGATCCCTTATTATAAGGAAAGGCAAAAGGGCGTGTATCAATATTTAAAGGGAAATTATTAGGGGGAGGTGGCTCTAGTTGAAATGAAAGGAAGGCACCGTGAATAAACGGGGCACTTAATATCAGAGATGAAAAATGGTTATTATATGAGACTGAGGGGAAGGGGCACTTAAGAGAAGGAAAAAAGCATTTAATAGAAAGGAAAAGGGGCACGTGTCAAAATAAAAGGGCGGGGGGGGGGGCTTAACATTTTAAAATCACGCCGAAAATTTCGCAACGAATCAGCTCAGTCAGTCCCTGAAATTGGAAAATTATGCCGACCGATATTTCGTTCAGTATGGGAGGGGGGGAGGGGGTAAGGCCCCTTTTCTGTTATTAAAAAAAAATGAGTGAGAGGTTTTCCTCCAAAACACACACATTAACAAAAGTTGAGAGGGGGGTTACCTCCCCCCCCCCCCCCCCCCCCTGCGTACGCGCCTGGTTATGACTATACTAATGTGATAGTTCTCCAAAATGTAACAAAGGGGATCATTTTCAGGGGGGGGGGGTCATTTTTGTGCGGGGGTAATTGTCCTCGGGGTGGTTGTCTTTCTGGTAATTGTCTAGGGGTAAACAAGAATATTTATGTCCTACAAAAAAAAAAGATTTTTATATAATATGCTATAGAACCTTATCTTTTAAAAATCTTGTTTAATTTTGTTTATGTTTTTCCTGTAAAAGCTTTTTTACAGACCACCTCTTTTCCACATTTTCAATGTCTTTATAACTTTCATGTTATTGTTCATGTATTTATTCTTGTTGATGATGAACTTGTCGTACTGTTCATGAATGTAAAACTATTGTTTTCATGTCAGTGGGAAGAAATAAATAAATATTGAATCTCTTGATCTGGTAGAAAATTATAAGGGCATCATTGTATCATTTTGAAAATATACCTATTTATTGTATATTTTGTGATAATGTAATCTTCCAAAATAGTACATAAATTATATTATACTATAGAAAGTATATTTTAAATTTAACACAAGGAAATGATTGAATTCAAATACAATTTAAAATCTATACCAGTACTTCATATATAATGTGATTGAACGAGCCTCACAATATCTTTCTTTTTATTTACAGGTTGTGTTGGCGACGACCGCTGTGTGTACATTGTCTATGTAAAAACCCGCATAGACTTTGCACGTAATAATGTAAACAAGATTACATGTACATGCACCGTAAGTTGATCTGCGCTGCGCTACACCGAGACGACAACACCATCCATTGAAATTGATCATTTTGAGCTTAAAAATTGGAGAAAACGACTGCTAAATCAACATCATGAAAGTTTTTAGGTAGTAGTGTCACCAGACTAAACTGAGCACAGGTGATTTGTAACCAGTAAGTAAAGGCAGCATAAAACATTTATTTACCAAAGCCTTTCTGTTGTGATGGAATGTTGAAATTGAGTGAATGATGATGGACGTGCACTGATAGCTAGTTGGGTGTGAGATCATGGAGATAGACCGACATTTTCTGTCTCTTTCATTCGTAAGCCTCTGCTCTTTAGAGTAGCAGACCCTACCCAAAGAAGAGGCTTTCGAACGAAAGAGACAGAAATTTCGGTCTATATTAAAATAGCCTATGACGTGTGAGAGTAGATCTATAAGACTATCGGCAAACCCGGACTTTAGTGCCCCAGCTGAAAATCTCAGTTTATTATGGATTTAATATCAATAATATTAATTATGCTAATATATGCAAATATAAACATACCAAAACTTGATGATTTTTAATCATTTGACGTCATAAAAAGCAATTTTAAGCCAAAAATAGCAGCGAAGTAGGGGATCTCCTCTTTGCTTGATGCGAGATACTAGCGAACTGAAATAACCGAATAAAAACTATGGTGAACTAAAAAAAGAAAAGAAAAAATCAAACCACCTCTGAAATTACCTTTGAAATGTTTATTAATTTTTTCTTCCGATATGCGCACATGATAGGGGCAGGTTGGGATGGGATGGGGGGGGGGGGTGCTCAATAGTCGCCAAATTTGGGGTAAAAGGGCAACTGGCCTTGGGGGGGGGGGCTAAATTTATTATTTACTTATTTTTCTTTGTAATCATTTTTCTAATTTTTTTCCGGGGTGGCTCTTTTCTTTATTCTGCCCCCCCCCCCCCAAGGCCAGTTGCCCTTTTACCCCAAATTTGGCGACTATTGAGCACCCCCCCCCCCCCCATCCCATCCCAACCTGCCCCTATCATGTGCGCATATCGGAAGAAAAAATTAATAAACATTTCAAAGGTAATTTCAGAGGTGGTTTGATTTTTTCTTTTCTTTTTTTAGTTCACCATAGTTTTTATTCGGTTATTTCAGTTCGCTAGTATCTCGCATCAAGCAAAGAGGAGATCCCCTACTTCGCTGCTATTTTTGGCTTAAAATTGCTTTTTATGACGTCAAATGATTAAAAATCATCAAGTTTTGGTATGTTTATATTTGCATATATTAGCATAATTAATATTATTGATATTAAATCCATAATAAACTGAGATTTTCAGCTGGGGCACTAAAGTCCGGGTTTGCCAGACTATCAATATCATCGCAAGATCAGTACTAGACAGCAATAACCATCTGATTTGGGTCATTTCTTTAATAAAACTGACATTTGTTGTCATTCCCCAATACAGATGGCAACCCAGAGATCTCGTACCGTGGGGGTGGCTATGTACATATTTTCGTCCACGACATTTTCTCCCCGATTTTCTTTATTTAGCTCTAGATCTAGATCTAATTTCCTGATTTCTAAATCAGATGTAAATTAGGTCGGTAGACCTCTAGACTATGTCATTTGTCCTAATTACAGTTATCAAAATTTGATAACTCAATATTAAATGGATAATTTACGGACTTACTTATGTGAATTATCCAATTTGTATCTCCGAACTGTGAGACAATACGTTCATGCACTCGGAACATAGGGCTATATGACCCGGCGGCCAAAATATTTCCGGGTCAACTTACCAAAACATAGCCAAATGGCCAATCGGAGCACTCGTTTCGTGGGAGTTCGTTGGTCAAGCTGGGCTTACCCGTACGTAGCTACGGTAGCTATTGGACGTTCGAAAAGAAAAAATGAATATTCATCAACTAACACCAAGACGGATAATGTTGACGACGAGACTTTCTCGGATTAATCATTAATTTAGGATCTAAATGAGCAAGCTATCGTAAGTCAAATAAGCTATATATATAGGGATGTCAGACGCTCGCGCTGCAATCCTGAAATCGAGCCATCAATGTGCGTACGAGCCAACGGTGATTGTAGTCGAAATAAAAACATGCAATCTTTAAAAATTCATTAAAAATCAAAATTAGCAGAAAAGAACTAATTGATTAAGAATTACCGTAGATTAAAGTTGTATTCCAATATTGGAAGCATTTTCTTCACAAGTAGAATCGTAGAATCAATCAAAATATGGCAGTAAAGATGAGCTCTAATTCGCCCATTGGCCCTTTGCAAGCGTTTGAAAGGCATTGTGGCACCCATGGCACTGCTTTTCTGTGACTCTCTGAAAAACTGCGCATGTTTACATCAAAATCTGGAGGTGATCCTGGGGTCACACAATGCCCAAATTTGGACATGCCATTCATGAAACTTGAGAAAATAATCCATGCGCATTGACTTTTTTGCCTACCCCATACTTTTAATATATTTGAGCAGTAAAAAAGAGTTCCAATTTATAGCGATCTTTTTCTTATAAAAATGAACTTTTTGCAAAAGTCAATGTTAGTATATTTATAAGTGATATTCAAGCTATCTTTGAGCCAAAAATCTAAGGGAAATTCATTCAGGATCATCTACAGATAATCACAAACTTCCGATGTATACTACCCAAGACTGAACAACCGTAAGTCTTGACACTCTCCCTCAACCCCTGGTGATTCTGTGCTGAACACGTACGGACCAAACGAAATATTTGCAGCTAGAAACTACTTTCCATGGATAAATTGAGAATTTTGAATGACTACAAACGTTGAATATAAGTTTTTCATAATTAAAGACTCCATTATTAAAGCAATAACTCAGTATTTATTATAGAAAAAGAAGTTGAAATGTTGAATGTGTGTACGAGTGAAATGCCGGGAGGAAGTAAAAATGAAAGAAAAGCGTGATGTTATCATCAAGCCGCAATGGCCACGTGCACGCACGTGGAAATTTCCATTGTAAGCGCCGGCATGTGGCTCTTCTTCTAAGTGTACAAACTCCCTCTTTAAAAAAAGATAACATGCAAGAAATTATTAAAACAATGTTTCAAGGGAAACTAAACACTGTTTCGAGGGAAATTACGTAGAAATGAGCAATTCTAGTGACTCAGCTGTAATTGTAAATATACAGGTGTTATTCTCCTAATACATTTGTAACATTACAAGAGGTTTTCTGGACATTTACCATATTTGTTTTCCTTTATCAAAAAGCAATTTTACATGTACTTGGAATTGATATATTTTTCCACCATGACTGCCAGAATTTTAATCCAAGTTTACATTGAAATATCATCTTATATTTGTATCGCTGATTATTTGAAAATCTTTACTTGAAAATCAGCGATCCTCCAGACCCTCAAATCGATCCTCAAATTTTATCAGGAAACATTTTTCCTGTGATATTTTTTTTTTTTTAAATCTTCGTTTTTCTTTGTTTTTCTTTGTTTGTTGCCATGGCAACCTTATATTTTAATTTTAAAAATGTTGTGGAAAGATGTCCCTGCCATTATCTTGGAATGCAAAGTGTTTTGAGTAGCAATTTGATCTGGAAAGTAAATACCGTTATATTAATTTTTAAATATTTTCTTATTTTCTTTGTTTTGTTTCCATGGCAACAATATATTTAATTTCAAGGTTTCTCTTAAAAATGTTGATAAAAAGAATATAATGAAGAAAAGTTTTGTTGAAATTTCAATGAGAAACAAGATATATTTTTTGAGATATGGCACATCAAACAATGCTTGCAATGTTGAGGTATGTACTCTTTACTATGTACTTAAATTACACTCGGTGCCATGCTTACATTGTAATTTCCTATGCAATCACTTCAGGAAATACCCCTAAATAAAAACATTAAAAAATTAATATCTCGAGAATCGATTTATATTTTGACTCCATTTTTTTTCCATATTGAATGATAAATTGTGTTCTCCAAATACAGTGCAAAATTGTCATGATTTAATGGACTTCAATTTTTAGTCTAACATCCCTAATATATATGTTATTTTTAATTTGTGTTATAATTGCAGCAGTTATGAGGATGTAAAGAGTGAAAATCTTGTTGCATATCTCATTCATCGCGGTCCGGTCGAACCGAACCATTTGTTCCGTACAGTGCCTCACAGAAAGAGGTCCCCAGACTTCAGTCTCTATAATCGGAGGTCTAGTGGAGCCAGACGTAGTCTCAGTGGAACAACCGACGATTAGAGAGACTGAAGCTTTCGGTCTAGATCAGTACATGATGTAGGGTCTAGATGAAATGTGAATTTGGACAATTAAGATGGCGATGGGAATGTTTTCTAATGAGTAATTTTACCCCAAAAAGAATTTGTTATGGCTCCATTACAATATTAGTTTAAAGTTAACAGTAGGGGCGCTGGTCCAAGAATGAGGACCTTCCGCATAAAAGGAGGGTATCCTTGTAATATGTGGACAAAATGCGTCCTAAAAAATAAGGATCAGACGTTAGTTTTTTTTCGTTGGCATTTTGCGGTTCTCAGGTTCCCGAACTGCGCGGTGGCGAAACAAAAAACGGATCCATGTAATACCTTCTACTATTATTGGTTGTCCTTCTTCCCAAAGGATTTTACGCTCATAACGTGAAAGTCTCTGAACAAATGTAAAATTTATCAAGAAAATCATCGCGGAAATCAGAATTGCAGGAAAATGCGGACGACCCTTATTCTCGGACCAGCGCCCCGACTGGTTAATAAAGAAATTAAAGGTCTAAATTTACATATATTTTTACTTTGAAAAAATGAGGTCAAAGCGTATTAAACTGTCCTACCTTTGATGGATGTTTATTTTCAATATGATTAATACCTACTGACTTTTACATTGCAGAACAGTATACCTTTAGACTTGGTCATAGGCTGATCACTACCAAAGCTCTGCTCTGGAAAAGTATTTACTACACTTCTCTCCACTTGACTTTACTAGCTATCCGGTACTTGAAAACTTCAATGTTATCTTCCTTTTTTCTCTCGCTTTCTCTAGGGTGTAGATGAAATGGCGGCCCCCGTTGAGATAAAACTGAGGAATGCGGAGAGCTCGATCCTGTTCATGCAGCAGGAGCATGCCAAGACTCTCCAGGCACTCCACCAGGAACTTCACAAACTGCAGAAGAAATGCGCTGAACTCAACTTTGAACTTGCCATGAAAAGCGATGATGTCGATGAAGGTACACATTTTCTCCTTTCGATCAATACTCCATGAAATTATTTCTTTATTGTCTAAATTCACTGTAAAGCATGTATGGTAGTTCAATGTAATGCTGCATGTCTACTTCAATATAAAATGTTCAACCTACAGTATATGTAGGCTGTAGCACTCTTTAGCTTTTTTGGTTGTAAGAAAAGTTGTGGCATAATTTACCATTTTGAGGGTTACACTGCAGCAAACACATACTTTAGTATTATCGCCACTCTACTCTAAAATTGGTATTGTACAAAAAGTCTTAATTATTAACAAATCAAGCAAGAGCGTGGAGTATATCAAATTGTTAATGGATTTTTTCATAACTGCATATCGTTATTTACACAAAAGGGAATATGTATTATGAAAAGTCAGCTTGTAAACCTGGATGACAGTTTTAAATACATTTCATCTTTCTGTTGTTTTATACAGAGAAATACAAGAGTGAGATTGAGGCTCTAACAGAGAAGCTGAACAAGAAGGAAAGAGAATGCAATCATCTAAAAGGGGAGAGAGAAACAAACCATGATAGGTTGAATAAACTAGAACAACAGATGAAGACAAGAGAGAAAGTATTTCAAGATCAACTTACACAGCGGGGGCAAAAGATTGTGGTTTTGACGGCAGAGTTGGATCAGCGTTCAGGCACGATTGCTTACCTGACCACCCAGCTTCATCAGTTCAAACTGAAACAACTAAAACCCACCGTAGAACATATAAGGAGTGATCCCGAGAGGGTCCCAAGCCCTGCACCTCCTAAAGACCCTGCCCCACCCAGAACCAAGCGCTATAATACCCGCCCTGGAAACGGTCCCGTTAAAGGGGTACATCCTGCAACCCGTTTACGAAGCGATGACAACAACATGCCTGAACCAAATCAAGTGCAATCTCACATGTTCGGCCGAATCCGTCGCGTTGGCACCACCCCTCAAACAGCAAATCCTTTATCGAGGAGCAGAGGGGGTGAGGGGTCGCGTGATGTTACCGCCTTTATCGCCCATGTGGACCCTCGAGGCAAGGAGGTAGAGGTGAAGCCTGCACCCCCTATCTTGCCACCCATCACCCCTCAGGATGCAGCGAGGAGAGAGTTTGCCTTGTCTGCAGAGATTGAGACACTAGCCATTGACAAGCCTTACGGTGCAGGCAAAACTCTTAAGTCACCCAACCACTCCCCAGTGCACACCGACTATTAAACATTCCCTCAACCAGTACAGTCTGGATTTCCGCTACATTTACCCGAGAATTTGCACCCACTGTTAATCATTATTAACTCTTCTTAATTAAAAGTGTGTTTCCTGGGTTTGCAGCAACTCAGTTTGGACCTGCATTTTCAAGTTCTGAAATGTTGATAGTTTATATGGAAGTAGCAAAAATTGTTATAAAGACTAAACTAAAAGACACAAGAACTGAACCTTGTACATTGCAAATCTTGGCCATTCTTTTAGAAAGATGAATTGTTTTCTATGTTGAGAATATTGATATTGATTTGGCCTATAGACTTGTCAGGAAAAAAAGGTTGAGCTTTGGAAGAGAGCTAGATGAAATAGTTTTTTTCAAACAATTTTAGGTAAAATGATATTCCTTTCCTGAATCATGTATGATTAATCTGATGTATTTCTTGCCATACTAACATTAAGATTTTGAATTATGCCTGTTTGTATAATACACTCTTCCAATTCTGTTTGCCTTGTAAATCTTTCAACAGATGTATTTGCATCACAGTATTTGTTTCAGATTGCTACATGTACCGTACTTTTCCAAGGTACATACATTTTTTTTGGATTTTTTTTTGGATGTTTTAAATGTGTCTGTCTCATTTGATGTTAACAGATTCATTAATCTTGGAGTAAAACAAAATAAACGAATAAGGAAATGATCACCTTGATTATGTAAATACTTTTAATATGAAGTTGTAAAATATGAAAATACTTTTTTTTTTTTTTTAAGAAAGCAGAGAGTGTTCAGTACCAGTTCAAAACTTTTAGAAGACTAATAGTTCACTTTATGTTTTTTTGTTGTTATTAGTCAGAAGGCAACACAAAAGAGAAAGAGAAAAAATTGTGTGAAAAGTGATTTGTTAAATAATGTCATTAACTGTTCAGTGCAACATGTGAGTTAAAATCATTGGTGTATTTTTAAATGCACATAAACACACGTACATGTACACGCTATTGTTTCTTTCTTCTTAAATGACAACGGTGCCTTTTCCAAATGTTCCCATGCTTTTTGTGCACATATGTATGTTTGTATACATCGAGGGCAAAGAGAGAAACAAACCTTTTCTCAACTTTTTAATTCATGCAACAAATCTTTCCATGCAGTATGCAAATTAAATCTTGAAAATCAAATATAGTGTTAGTACATCTAAAATGTTTGGCAATTCCTTGTAGAAGAACCATCGTTATAGTCAGGTATTATCAAATTGAACGGAACTGGAAAGGATGATTTTACATATGTAGTGATCGTATGATGTGATTGTTGTGTAGTCGATTTGTGTTTTTAAAAAAACCTACACCTTTTACTTGGACATGTAATAGAAAAGATACATTACAGAATTGCTTTCAGTTTATTATCAATTGACTGAAATTGACTTTAAAGAAATGAATGAGTACATGTGCATGTTCAGAGTACCGGTATACTGTAATTTGTCAAATTTTATTACAGTAAACCTTCACCTTCAGTTGGTATGTTATATGGTACAACTTACTACAAACTTTAGTGTTTCACAACCTATGATAGTCTTTTTGATCAATATGGTTATTTCAGATGTTTGATATCTCATGCTTGTTTTTCCAAGCAACCATTTTTATTCATAATGACTTTGATATCTTTCTGCTTACCTTGTACACTGCAGTAGGGTGACTTGACGGTTTTCAATATTTTAGACAAGGTTGAAGTTTTATTTCTCATCATACAGACCGTATCTGTGATTCTGTTTGAATTATGTTTTATATGTTTGTGATTGGGTTTCTTGGAACAAATGGCAGGGGACGGGTAAATTGGCTTTTGCCTCAATTCAATCTTTGATTTTCAGGAGATGGTAAATCAGATACCCCTTTTAATTCAGTGTCCATGTTTGAAAGTGCCTGCACAAGCAAGTATTTGTTAGATCTGACTGTATTCAAAATAATGCATATTGGGTGTCTTATGTGTAATGGTTGTGTTATGTTACTTTTGTGAGAAGTCCATGTGGATTCGATGCAACACTTCTTTATTGAAGAGATCATGTAGATCTCAAGCTTGAAAAAGTTAATGTCTGGTAGGAGGAAACTCTTGTATCAAGATGACTTTTGCGGAACTTTTCTATAGGAAAGGAGAGGACAGAGGAGGAAGACATAGTCTCAGTGTAAAAATGACAACACAAGACACTCACATTGCTGTCACATCTCAAACTTGCTTTGCATCCTTTTTTATGTAAAAACATAATTGAGTGTGGATCTCTTGTCTGAAGTAAGATACAGTATTTGGATTATTTTGATGTTGCCGATTTTAATGCTTATGATTGTCAGATACCATGATATCATTCCGTCAACAAGTAAAGATCAATGTATACTTTTAATTCATTAACATGTTTGTGAACTCTCTAATGAAGCTGACTTTGATTCTTTCATTTGAAATTTTGATGTGAGGTATCTTCAAGATATTTCTTTCTAATAAAGAAAAAACCTAATTTATTGAAAAATACTCACATCTACATAATGCTTGATTTATTGTGTGTTTCTGCAGTGAAAATACCCCCTATATTTTTCATTTTTAGTGGACTGTAAATTCATCTCAAATTTAAATTCTGTGGTAGTGGGCTCGAGTGATATAATCAGAGGTTTTCGGAGCAGACATGTTTGGTAACTCGGTCAGGAGAGTAAGTCCGACATAGATTGTACTTGTGTGTAACAGCATGGAATTTACCTCCCCTCTCCCACGAATCAAGTGGAAAAAAAACCTTTGTCAAGATTCCAGGGTTGACCGATCGATTTCATAAACAAATCGATATCGTTGGGAAAGCAACTGGTCATAACGCATGCGCATTGTTTTTTCCAGCAGCATGGATACAATTAAAAAGAGATAGCTTGACAGGGGGTTGGCGGTGGGGGTTCGCTTCCAAAACAAATATAAATGAAATTATATGTTGATATCATTTCGTAGGGTTGGTTTCGATGATTAATTGTGTCATTGTAAGGAGAGATGGGGGGGGGGGTGTAGAAAGAGAGAGAGAGTGTGTGTGTGTGCGGGAGGGGAAAAAGAGAGAGATGATATGGGAGAGTAAGGAGGAGAGAGGCAGATGAGAGTTAAACGGCATGGGGAGGAGAGATTTTTATGGAAGGAAGGGTGGAAAAGGAAACAAGAAGAGGAATTATCTATTTTTAATTGATCTATCAAGGGGAGAAAGAGATGGATGAGCTGGAGAAATAGGGAGAGAGGGGGAGAGATAAATGGGGAGGGAGAGAGAGAGGGGGATTGAGATAAATAGGGAGGAAGAGAGAGAGAGAGAGAGAGAGAGAGAGAGAGATGAAAAGGGTGCCCGAATTTCTTAGTTGTACATTATATCTTAAACTTTATGTTAAATCTTCATTTTACGTACTCTCCAATCTATCGCCACGGTACCCCAATTAATTGCTTTATTCCAAATCTTCCCTCTTGTTTGTCAATAGCATCCGTCATTTTTTTAGTAGGCCTACTTTTTATCTACAGAAGATAAGATTTGACATAATGATATTCATTTTGAGTGGCATGGAGATTGAAAAGATGACCCCATGATAGTTTAATCTTCCCCCTTGTTTAGCATTTGTTTTCTTCCGCGTGGAAGAATCTGAACATTTCTTTTAAAATAATTTTACTTACATGCATAAGCATCTTAGTTTTGTGTAACAAATTTTCTACATTGTCAGTCCAATCATTAATCATCATCATTAGCATCATCACCACCGCCAATAGCATCATCAACAGCAACGTTTTTATCATCGTCATCATCACCATCATCATCATAATCACACCACCATCATTATCACCATCATCATCATAATCATCATCATCACCATTATCTCTTCGATCACATCACCATGATCATGATTATCATCATCATTATCTCTTCCATCATCATCACCATCATCATCCCCATCATCATCACCATCATCATCATCATCAACTCCGTCATCATTACCATTATCGCGTCGAACGTCATCATCATCATTATCTTCATTATCATCATCTTCATCATCACTATAAACATTAACAGTTATCATAAAAATATTCATCATCATAACTCTCATATGAATTATGTTCGTTACCATGTGAGTACGTCATCTTCATTCATTGTTCTCGTCACATAGGACAAAACAACATTGTCAAATGATAAATTTAATAGTTGTATCATCTTCTACAGTGTATATAATTAATTCATGTCACATCACCAATATCAAAACTACATATATTTGAATGTAACGCAGTTACATCAAAGTTGAGTATAAGTTATAACTTTTTTTTACATAAGGATATCTCAGATTCCCGATGTAAGTTTCGTTGTTGAACAAAAGATGGGTCGACTCTCATAACTCGTTATTTGCGACTTTCTAAATAATTCATCATGATAATGCATGTTTGAGTTTTTATACAATACAGATTACTGTGCTTTAAGTTACCATACTTTTCAACATTTATGTCACATTCTATACATTATATGAAAAAAAAAAATTCTGATGATCACATGGTACCATATTATTTTGTCGGTCACGTTCGATCGAACTTTGGAAGGATGGATAATGATCGCAAAATATTGTTTAAGCCTGGGAAATAGATACAACGTGACGGGTTTGTTTGTTAGTTTTTTGTTTGTTTTGTTTTTAATTATTAGTTAATTAGTTTCTCAATGTTTTATCCCCACAATGGGAAATGTAATAAAATGGAAAGGTATAGTCGGCACGTTTGTGACGGAGTAAGCTAATTGATATAAAGAAAGTACAGTATTTGTTTCAATTGCCTGAACACTGTTCTTATATGCACCATATAGAAGTAAACAATATAAAATTAGATGATCGAGAAATATTCAACAACATTTGGCACCACGCTTTATGTTCACAACATAAACGTAAGATTATTAACAATGACTTGTTCGATAAATATGATAGAAACACTGCAACGTCTATTTTGTGCTAGACTATATAAGTAATTTTTCGCACCGAAATAATTAGGAATTCGAGGTTACACTTATAATAAAATAGCAACGAAAACAGACATAATAAAGCTTTTCGTCTTGTCCTCATCGGAGCAAATGGCTTCTTTCTTTCTTCTGTCTACGTTGCTAATTTTTGATTTTCTAGTACCAATCATCACTTTACTTATATTTCAACTGACTGAAATGCAAGGTATACCACACAAAACTGATTCTTTTTGTTTGATTCGGACTCATCTCATCAGCTGTAATATAATTTTGTTTGGTTGATTCTTTGTCTAATGAATGTACAAAAACGAATTCTCACAAAAAATAGAATTATGACTTCCTGCAACCTCAGTTAATAACAAAATTAATGTCGATAAACATTAAGTAATTATGATCTTTACAGTGAACAAAAACAAAACTAGAGTTAGGGCTACCTCAAAACCTACATGAAAATGCTTAACGAAACATATGGTTTCATCTTGTCATTGCAACATTACAACATGATTACATGCTATACATAATGAACCTACGTAGGATGCATGTAAATTTGCATTTATCGCCAATTTATCTCAACCACAAATAATGAGTGAAAAATTAAAGGGTAATAACAACAACAACAACAACAACAAAGGAATATTCTACATAGCTACAGTACTTATCTGAAAACTCGGCCTTCTACAGAAAATAAATTTCCACAAAAACATAAGTATGAATGCATATTGAGAGCGTGGCGATCATTGGATAAGTCATAATTACGGTATAATAAAAATAATTTTAAGGCGCTTTTCTTTCAACAATCACAATCGTGAAGAAAGATTATAATGAAACGCGATGTCCTCCAACACGCAGTGTCGTCCATTTGACCGTCACCATGGTAATAATGTTGGCTGGTACAAGAATGGAGGGATGGAATAGAATATCCTTTCCAATATTTCACATCTTTCCTCTGCAGAAAATGTAAATAGAAATTGAACCAAACACAGGCATGATAAAACCCAGTTAAATTTTTTTGAACGAGCATAATTACATTTCCAGGAAGAGTTAAATTTGGAGTTAGACTTCTGCCAAGAGCCAAAAGGGCGTTACCTTGCATCCATCTTGCTATCAGGAATGGAAACATTGGACAAAATAGTTTTTGCCTTATAATGTCGTAATTCTGTAATATTAAATTTGAAATAGGGACACACAGATAACCGATGAGAGTAAAATTTCGAGATGGAAACGAAAAAGGAACAAAATGTAGATTATGTTATGAGGGGGATTACAATCTTTTATCTATAAAATTACCTTCGGTTTGGTATATATCGTAAAGTGGAATAATTTAGAAATATTATATTTTTTGGATTTGCTTACAGTGAATTTAGATATTCGGTCCTGTTGACTTCGATAGGTTTCTCCCACGGAACGGGTATGTGAACATCACTGGTCTCCCATAGCAACGGAGAATAGAGGAAGATGCCCATACTCCCAGTCAGAACGATGAAGATGTAGATCCAGAGAAATATCCGATCTATCACCATGGCAACGTAATGCCATTCTGCTTGGACCTAGACAGTGCAAAGATGTAAAGACGGATCGGTAAAGAGAACAAAAGGAATATTGACGGATGTACTTTCAAGCTTTTGTCTCAATTCCTTTATAAGACTCCAAGCGATAATAGGGTAAGGAACAAAATCGAAACCATATAAGATTTTTCTGCAAGAATCATATTTTTAACAACAGGCATCAAGAAAGCAAAGTTTTCTATGTTAACCAGTTCAATGCATAGTGCGTGTATTCAAACTGAGATGAAAAAAAATAAAGAGTTAAAGTGCCGGCAAATCTGGAAAAAACTACAAGGGTTGTCAAATTTGTCGACAGACAATTTTTTAATCGGGGTTCACATACAATTACAGCCCACCCTACCGGCCACAGAAACACGACTGACCTAAATGCACTATGAGAAAAAAGGGAGACCACTACCTTATGGTCTTTATCTGCATCTTTGGTCCTCTCGACGATGTAATTGAGATACTCCAGTCCCTCTTTGAGTCTAGCCGGTGTCTTGCCGTTATCTCTCAGCCCCTTGAGATCAATGTTAGCATCCATGAGCATCTCCTCTTCGGTCTCGTGTCCGTGTGTCTGCCACTCGTTGTCCATGCCGAGGTTGTGCAGGTTGGGGAGCCCGTCCGACCCGGTGCCGCAACCTCCACGGAGGTAGGGGTGACGGTTGAAGCACTGCCGGTCCGTGTCTGAGTTACGACCGTACATCTGGAGGTGATGAAAATAATTGTACAGATTTAATTGGAGCTCATAATAATGCAGGCGTGCATAGTGCGACATAAACCTACAAAAGAGACGCTACAATAATCATTTGGGGAATATTCGTCATTCGGTGCGTTTTTTTAGTTGTCTCCTTATGTCACTATCAGTCTCACTGATTTGTGAGACTGTAGATGACTGTATGAGTATGAAAATATTCGTCACTGTTTTCACTCTCCCTTGAAGTTCTCTACAGTCACAAACTTTCACTAATTTGTGGAATCTGTTCCACAACCTAGGAGCTGCTGACATAGATTTTCTACGGGTATTTAGAAGGGCGTTAACTGTGTGTATGAACTTAACGTTGACTCGTCAACTATAAAGCAGTTTTACAAAGCAAAACTCAATCTGTACATCTTTTATAAGCGCAATATCTTGTGATACACATTCATCGATCATACCATTCTTGTAAGATGCACATTGTTGCTATGGTCCACCTCCTGTTGATCCGCCTGGGGGTAGTAGGACTTGTAGTTCTCTGGCCTCTTCATGTGAAGATACGGCGGCAGCCAATCAATGAACACTAACTTGACCCAGCCGGGCATGGTATGCGTCAGGGCCGATCGGTGGAAGAGATTGATGATGATGACGGTGACGGTGATGGAGACGCTCACCATGGCCATGGAGAAGAGAAGATAGATGCCGATGAGCGGGATCGAGCCTGCGGTCGTCGGGATCATCTCGGCGATCAGGAGCAGGAACACGATGAGGGCGAGGAGGATGGAGATGCAGAGCGTTACCTGGTGATGAGGAAGAAAATGAAACAAGATGAGACGATCATCAAAAAAATTACTTACACTCGCTGCAAACGAGGCGTCATTATGTTGATTTGAGACTTGCCAATTGGGTCTTTGACGCAATCTGGTACAATGGGTCTTTGACGCAATCTGATGCAATGGCGCTGTGTGCAACGGGCATCATTCATCAAAGTTTTCAGTGCCAATGGACTGTTATGCTCAATGCGCGCAAGTCGTCTTTTGCTGACGTAGGAGGACTGCGTCAACGACTGAAGCGGTGCTTGACGCGCAATGTTACAGTGACGTCGTTCATTTAGTGAATGTTACATGAATAGTGCAAATATTGCATTGGATTGATAATGCATGAAAAATGACTTCATTTAGGTTGATTTAGTGCAATTTATCAAAGTAGCCAGTGTCAATTTATCTGATATGCTCGTTGTACATGAGACGTTATTCAATAACCGAGAACTGCGTCAACGACTGGTGTGGTCTTTGACGCACCACGTTAGAGTAGAGTGGTACAAAAAGTGGTTGCAACATGGACAGTGCCAACATTGCTTTAATTATTGGCGTATGCGCTAATTCCCTTCGTTAGATTGACTGGGTAGTTAATGACGCAACCAAAAATACTCAAAGCATTATACACATACGAGGCGTCATTTCTATTGCGTTTTTTTCTTCACATTTTGATTAAATGAGATACTCTAGCTTTATGGTAGATTAAGATATCAAATCATTTTATTCTCACCTTCTCACCACAATTGGACGGTACGTAGAAGACGAAGATGGTGAGAAACGCTATCATGCAGCAGGGCAAAACAAAGGTCACGACGTAGAACAGCGACTTCCTGTGCAAGACGAACGTAAAGGTCAGGTCAACGTAGGTTTCGGTATCGCAGCAAGGATACTGGAGTTTGTGCCTCTCGATTGGTGTCTCGGCTATGTCCCATTCCTGGTTTTCCCAAAACCGCTCGAGACCCACGAACTCCGAGATGGGTTGCAGGTCGATCTTGCTATAATCATGGGTCCAGGATCCAAATTTGAGGGGGCATCGCTGTTCGTCGAAGGGGAAGTCGTGGATGTTGATGGGGCAGGAACTTCGGTAGACGGCGGGAGGGAACCAGTCCACGGTGCCGTTGGGATAGACCTGAGTCATGGTCAGCATGGTAATGGCGTAGGAACCTCCAACACTGAAAATATAACGGTATACAAAAGATCAACAGTTAACGTCTCACACAATAATTTTATGGAGAGACAGTAACGCACAGTATACTCCAGATTTTCCAAATGAATGAATAGTCTGGAATTTTCAGTGACAGAGCCAAACAGATTTCGGGTTCCAGTCCCTGGCGAATATTAGTGAAAGAAGTCTGAATATTCTGTGTCCAACTTTTGTGCGAAATAAAAACGTCATTGTCATTGGATTGTCTTCTTGACGTCTTTGTTTGGGAAGTTGTTACGACTGACTTCTGTTTGGATTTCGTCAAAAAGTTGCAAATTGTATTTTTGCACAAGGTATGAGTTAAAGACACTGGTAGCTGAACCCTACTTCATTCTTGAGCACGTTGAATTCGATTAAGGTATAGGAAGAGTTTTTGATTTTTTATCTCATTCGAAATCAAAGAACAATCCTAAAGGAATATCTCGAAATGATGTTTCCATTTATTCTACAATAACTGTCAAAACGAAGAATACATACTTGTTATAGAGCACAATGTCAGGTTTCCAGAGTAGAAAGATAGGGATATGAACCATGGTGATGTTCCCATAGTCTGCAGGGTCCCAGACAAGACGGTAGTCTTCCCATCGCTGAAATAACACATACAAAACAGATAATTATGAAATTATGGGCAGTGGTGTCGGATGAGTCTAGTAATTGAGGGGGCACTGGCTTCACTTTCAGTGGACGAAATAAGAATCAACAAAGCCACCGATTAGGGAAATGTTATCATGGGAAGGGTGATTATCATCTCCTTCCTTTCTCTAAGTTGTTTATTTATTTTCTTGCTATTTGATTAGTGAGGGGTGAGGAGGGGCAGAGTTATCATTGTGCCCCCTGATAGTATGCCAGTGGGGATGGATGTCATGGAGAAATTACGCCAAAAATTGATAATTTGTCAGGAAGAAAAAAAAGGAGTGGCTTTACAATATCCAACGAAAAATGTTTCATTATACATGTAGTATTAATTGCTCCTTGTTCGATTTGTTCCGGTATGGGTGTTCATATAATTGATAAAGCTTCCAGGCAAGCTATTATGATTCCACCTTGTAAACAATCATATAATGTAGATTAATGAGTTACAATTATCATTATAAATTGATTAAAAATAAATAGAACCTGTGTATCTTACCTGTCTCACCCACAGACTCGTCGTCATAACTTGATTTCTCTCATCCTGTCAGTAAAGATAACAAAGAAGAGACAACATTAGTGGTGTAAAAGATGAAATAGGAAGAAAGACACATTTTTATGAACGAAGAAGAACAAATTATATGATCGTTTACGTTGTAACTGGTGAGGCCCTACAATCAATTCAATTCAAGGCTAGGGAATAAAGCATGAATATATCCGCCTATAATTTGTTACCAGAGATTATTCTCTAAATCGAACTCTAAATAATAATAACAATATTTGGTTCTTGTATACCGCATATCACATATAAAACGTCTTTATGCGCTTCCAAAGAGCTTTGGAAATTATTACCGTAGCTTTAGCTCCGGCAGCTGTTTTCAGCGCAGTGTATATAAGGAACAATCCTACTATGTAGGCCTACCCATTTACATCACCTGGGGGGTGTTTCACAAAGATCCTAAGTAGAACTTAACTCTAAGTTGGACTTAAAAATTATGGCAAGCCATTATCATCTTTGAAAACATTTTGTAAAAGTTATTGCAAAAGGCATAAAATGTTAATTCAAATCATTCATATTTTCTATCATCAAGGAGATTTCATGTTCTGGATGTAGAATTTATAAAATACTTGAATTTCTGCTTTTGAATATATTTCATTTTAAGGCTCTAATGGCTGTCCATAATTTTTAAGTCCAACTTAGTGTTAAGTTCAACTTAGGATCTTTGTGAAACACCCCCCAGGGTCGAGTGTAGCAAGTGTAGATTAATGTCTTGCCAAAGGACATCCGTCTAGGCTCTCTTCAATATCAAGCTTGTTACCCTGCCCCCACCTAAACTAAATAAACCTGCACCCCCTCCCTGTCAAAGCTTCCTGATTCTGGCATTGCATTCCTTTAGAACTATCCATCTGTAATAATGTGTCTATTTGTATACTTTCATACCCCCCCCCCCCCCCCCTCCCTCCCCTTACGTCCCTTGATAACATTATTCCTCAGGAGCGGCGGGTGTGTCGGAAGGGATTGGTTCTCATAAGATAGAAAATTTTGGAAATTATATTTTCCAATAACTTCAGCATTTCAGCATTCCCTTGAAGACTGCATTCTAAAGCTAGGTACATTCATCATCGTACATTCGCTAATGCATTATCTTTGCGTGTCTTGAACCCGTGCAGTGTGTACGTATAGGTTAAAGACAGCCTAGACAGGCATGATAGTCCCTGGGTGGAGAAGCGAAAACAAAGTTAAGCGAATCACGGGTGAGTTATTACGGCACAATCCCGTGTTCACCCCGCGGAAGCGTCGGCTGAAACAACACGCACCAATCGAAGCCTCGCATGGGGAGGGCGGACGTTGCTATTTTCAGTGTCGAAATCGGCCCCTAATTTGTTTATGTTGATTACCTTGCCATCAGATTCTGTTTTAATTTGTACACGTTTGTGGTTTCCTAACTGGATGTTCGCAGTGGGATTGAACCTGGCGAGATGCCCACTCGTATTTAATAAAACTATGTAGGATGGTGTAATCACCAAGTTCATGACCAGATTTGGTTTAGCCTTCACAAGCCACAACAAACACGGGGGCGTCCGCCCACATCAATAATTTCCCTTGGTAGATCCATGGTTATTGCTTGATCTAGTATTTTGTGGGGTTCTTTTTACTCTTTTTGGCATCTAAAATACAAATACAATCCTATTTATACTATTCAAAATGTTCAAAGGGAATTGTTTTGGTGAAAATATGAAAATCAATTGAATGAATCATAATTATGAACTTGAATTTGAAGACAGTTAGTACATCGATTGGAACTATATTTTGTATGAGTATATATAGTCGTGACAGAGACCGCATGCAGAGATCGTTGACCTGACCATCAATAGGTACACCTTTATCTCATGTCAGACCTAGTCACACCGACGAGACTGACACTAAACCAATCACAGATTGGATAAGAATAACACGACCCCGAATGACCAAAAAGGGGGTCGGTTTGGCGGTGTGACTGAGGTTGTATGAGGGACAAAAAACAGGAGCAGATGTGGCTTGTGTCTGGAAGCGATATCCTATCTGGCGTGCATGATGTCCAGGGTTATATCTTAACGTATGTCTCTATTAATCAGAAACATACTTCACATCAAGGAGTGGGGTGGGATGGGGAAGAGGGCATTAGTACCCTGTACCTAGAACACTTTAATAGGCCCATAATTATATACATCGCGTATCTTGATCGAGCTTTGCCTATCAGAACAATATAGATAGTGAGAAAGAATGAGAAAGAAGAATGAGAAGAAGAAGAAAGATTAAAAGAGGAAACGTGGTGTTATATTTATACAATAACATCATGGTTTTATTCGCAGAAACAAAGTTGAATTTAATCCATGTATAAGGAAGTTTTAGATGCAATATGCCATGGTAATGGCGATGTTGTAATAATGACACAATGTTGGAGACAAATACCAATGAGAAAGAGTGGGAAAATAAAGAGTTGGAGAAACAGAGAGAGAGAGAGAGAGAGAGAGAGAGAGAAGAGGAGGTGGTATATGAAAAAAAATGATGGAATAAAAAACTTCAATATGCAATTTCCCCACGTTCGATGACCGTGAGTTTAATATAAACACTTTTTCATCCCTCACTTAGCCACTTTTATCATGTCTTTCACGTTTCGTTGACTGTAATTTGCGATTTTCCATCCGATTTCCTTTAATAATCTATGCATTTTTGTAAAACATAAAAGTTGAAATTTGTATCCAAGCCTGGTAGCAGCGCTCATGAGTGCTTACAATTTAACTGAATAAGGCTTATCTCTTCTATCCATTTTTTGAGGTTCAATATTACCCGGAAGTTACCCCTCTTTTGTCGAGGGTGCCAAAATTGCACATTATGAGGCTGAAATTTTCTGTATTTGGAGAGACTTTTCTTCGGTTTAAGGTGCAAATTTGAACATTCGTTGTATCGTATGAATGAAAAGGATTTACCAGGCGACCATAATGACTGTGAAATATCATTATCTCAGCGTTCCATTCCGAGCCTCCATTGCTGTCCTTAGTTCCTTATTTATTACAATGTAATAACACCAAATTATTATAATTATGACATGGATTTTGGTGATCAAATCAGATCAAATCGAATAAAACTTTATTTACAATTGAAATTACTGATATAGTGACGTCACTGAAGAATTCAAATTTATCAATGTCACGTCGTGTCATTCCGATCCCCCTCCCCCTTCCTGCAAGCACATGATTCTGGGCACTTAAGCTTGTGTATATTATTCCTGCCCTCTCCTCATTCATTCAGATATTAGAGTTGGCTTGTCTAGCTATGTTCTTCGTTGTTTTTCATGGTAATTACATGACCTGATTCGAGAGTCTCTAATAAGATTATATCGATCACCCAGCCAGGCACCCATCGCGATCTACACGTTGGAGTGAGTTGCATTCCTAGCGCCCTGCCGCGAGCCAGGCAGGTGTGACGGGGAGGCCAACCCTTAGGTCTCGGTGGGGTGCCCGTCCCATCATTCCGTTGCTTAGAGGTTGACCATGTTCATACTTAAAGGATCTAATAGTTCTCGATCTTGCGTAAATATTAGAGAAAAATTGAGTTATAAGTGGGCAGTACAACTCAGGTCAAGCTTTAGGTCCGACTGGAATCATTAATACATGCGAATAATCACACTCTGCCACACTGTATGTACCATGGCACACCGAAGTTGTGTGATCTAATGTAACTTAACACTTAATATTTCTTTAATCTTACGTATGTTGAATATTAATTCAAATTATTTGTATGCGCCTTGAGCATCTCTAGAGATGGAAATGTTGCGCTTTATAAATATTGTTATTATTATTATTATTCGTTTGCTCTTACAGTTACATGAATTATCTACTGAAGATGTTGACACATTTCGTATTGATAAATATTCATATGAACACATTCATATGTTTTGTTTATATTGGATTGTGTATCTGTCATTGCCAATGATATTATAAACGTACTAAAACGAGAAAAATAATCATGATTATCAAAAGTTATACACGAAATGTAACAAAGGAGAAGTTAGGCAGGCGCAAAATGAATATAACTCTTGCTCTCTTTCTTCTCTTCACTGTCTTTCTCCCCACCCCACTTGCTTAGGTATCTCTCTTTTTTTTAAATATTTATTTTGTATTCATTCACGAATATTTAGACGGAGTAGCCTGATCGGCAACCCCCCTCCCCCCCTTCCCTTGCTCTCTCTCTCTCCCTCCCTTCCCTCGCTCTCTCTCCCTCTTCCTCTTCCCCCACCTCTCTCCACCTCCCCCCTCTCTCTATCTAATTATTCGTCTCTCTCCCTCCCTTTTTGACAAATATCAACAGTTCACACACAGAATTTTGACAAGCAAATAAATGAGCGGTCACTGAAACTTCACATAGCTCCCAGGTATGGATGTAACGCCCCCACCACTCTCTTTAACTCTCTCTTTCTCAACCCAGCCTCTATCTCTCTCTCTCTCTCTCTCTCTACTTGCTCTCCCTCCCCCTCTCTCGCTCACACCCCTCCTCTCCCACTTACGCCTCTCTCTCCCTCTTCCTCTCTCCCTCTCCTACCCCTTCCCTCTCTCTTTCTTCCGTGTTTAGGATTGTGGTGTAGGAGATGGTGTGCCGGAGGCACGGAAACGCAGTTGTCGCCTTTTAGTTGTATCAATAATGGACATGATCACTCTATACCAGGTGCTGATGTGTTGCATCGTTATTATCCATGCTAGGGCATGAGGAGGTACGATGGGGGTGTGATATCAGTGATTAAAAGTGAATTTTTGTAACCATCTTTAAAATAATATTAAAGATTTCCACAGTTTTTAAATATGTTATTCCTGTTAGTCGGCCTAGATACATTGATACGTTTTTTTATTGTATAGTGCATCAATCATTATAGATGATAGAATTTACCTGGACCAAGTAAATGGCATAACGATAGTAGTGTAAGGAGACAGAGGCTTAGTCGTTTAAGTGCATGAAGAAAACACTGACTGATGTTTCAGCCAAATCGAAACAAGAGAAACAAAAACAAATATTAACAAAATGTGCAAAGAAAAGAAATGGAAGCAAAGGATGAAGCGAATAGATAAAACGGAAAGAGTGTGTATGTGTGCGTGTGTGTGGGAGGAATGGGTGGGTGTGTGAGAGAGAGGGAGATGGAGAGAGAGAGATATATAATATAGAGAGAGAAGCAGACATGCAGAGAGGTGACATCAGTGGTGACTTCAGTCTGATATATTAATGTAAACACTAGTCGGTTTCTTTAATATTCGGGTGTATTATGTTGATTCAGAGGTGGATCGATATGTTATCAATCTCGGTCTGCCGATCGTCTGATCAATGTGATATTGGGTCGTGGTGGAGCCGTGATGTTTAGCAAGGAGCGTGATGATCATCAACAAGTCTAACGGGGTCCGTGAAGATAAGGAGAGGGATGAGAAGGGGGATGGACTATGGGGAAATAAAAAGGTCGACGTTGAGGTAGAGAGAGGGGCTGAAAGAGGTAACAGGTATAGCATATACAGGAGAGGGCGAGACTTGAGAGAGGTGAGGTGCATTGAAGATATGTGAAGTAGAAAGGAGAAAAAGGATAGCAGAGAGGGGAAGAAGGAGAAGGAGAGAGACAGAGAGACAGAGAGAGAGAGAGAGAGAGAGAGAGAGAGAGAGAGAGGGGGGACAATGGGCGATGTTAACCTTGGAAGAGAGATAGAAAAAGAGAGGGGGTATAATGAGGACCAGATGGAAAGACTGGAAAATGTCCGTACCTATAAGTTCAAATTTTAAAGAGCTTGGAAAAGAGGTTGTTTTTTGTTTTTGTTATTGTTCTATTGGTGGTCATTGAGACTTTGATATAGTGGAGGTTGGGGGGGGGGGGGGTAAATGTTCGTGAGGATGAAGCTGGCGGTATCGGTATTGATGTGTATTGATTATGTGGGTGAGTGTTGGCGTTGTTGGTGGTAGTGATATGAACGTCACATGCACGACTACCATATCTAGTAACTAAGTAAATGATGACTTGGAAGCCAAGACACCCTTTCCTTCATAAAGTATCTTTCTCAGTCTACCTCTTGTCTGACTTCACCGTTCATCGGGATGACAAATCATGGTGATAGCAACTATCATGTTTAGCATGCATTCCTTGGAGCAAATATTGTAGCAGAATGTACCCAACTGTGTGTGATATCAGCCAGCTGCTTCCGGGGTTGTTAATTAGCAAGATTGAGAACGTTATCAATACGAGAGAAGAGTCATATCTTTCACACGCCATGATACGGGTATATCTCGTTGATATCAGTGTTTAGAGATCCTAGTTACACCGGGAGACATTACTCCACTGTCCTGTTGAGATTAACCAGTGGCGTCGCGTGGAAAAGTTGGAAAGGGGGAGGACTGAAATTGCCGACAAGTTGACTGGAATTAGGAAAAGGCAAGAAGAAGAAGAATCAGAAGAAATTGATGATAAGGACGATAAGGAGTAGAATAATATGAAGAAGTAGAAAGAAAGAAAGAAAGAAAGAAAAAAATAAGAGAAGACGGAGAAAAAGAGGAAGCAAATCGTACGAAACCAGGTGAACTTTTTAATAAATGAATAAGAACCGAAACAATTAGTATAGTCCCAACAACACATTTGGAATACAGGGTTTGACATCCCCCAAACGCACCTCTAATGACGTCCCGAAGCTTACGATGTATATACTTGGAGTTCGGGTGCAATCCATTCCCATAAATCATCAGGAGATATGAGACAAGCGAGAAAGACAATGATACAACTATGACATATGACATTCTGGAGATTATTGACTCCCTGTATTATCACTTGGCATGCTGGGTAAGCATGCAGGGTACAGCACATGAGATTAAAGAATAAAACTTGATACTTTTCTTCTGGCAATAATTGTGGATAGTCTTAACGGATGAGGAGAGTTTTATTTAACTACAATGTAATTAGAAAGGAAGAACTAAGATTTAACAAATATGTCACATCGCGCTGACCGCGGTACAAAAGAGGAGAATGAGAAAGAAGCAAAGAAGAATAAAACTAAGACTATAGAGAGAGAGAGAGAGAGATGAGTGTTAAGTAAGAGAGAAGGGGAGGAAGAGAATAGTGGGCGTTGTTATATAAAGAACGAATAAAATAACGGCAAGGAAAAGGGTTAATGACTAATCTTTTTTTGTTTAATTCCACCACACGTCTTGTTCTGAAACTCTTACGGTCCCTTTCCACCAAGCCCAGCAACTATCAAAAATGCATCTCAAAAAGTACGCAACCATTTTCATGTTGACCCCTTGATAAAACAATACTGTCTTCCGTCTCATCTTGGATCAGATTAAGACTTTGATGAGTGTCATGTTCTCCTTAAAATAGAACCAAAGATATCTTGCTCTAGAGGAATAATGAATAAAAACATCCGGACTTCATCTTGATGCTCTTCATTTTGTCAATATTATAGTTGTAACCGATATCTCCTCGACGGAAGGATTGATATGATTGTTAGCCGAATATTTTTTTTGGTAGCTTGATCATTGAAACGTTGTCTTTATGAAAACAAATTAAGCTGCATCGAAGTAATGCAAAGTATATTTCGTTCCGAAGACTAAAATATGAACCGGCCGGTTTTCTAATAGGTGTATAATAGACGATTTACAAATTAAAGAAACAAATTGGGAATGAAAATGTATGTTCAACAATATTCAAGACTAAATCAATGACAAAATATAAATGTTATAGCATTCATGTACAGAGAACAAATAATAACACTGCACGCTGAAAATGAAAAAAATTAAATAAACATTTGCAGCAGCATTTGATAAGCATTCTGTAATTTCCTTACTTAACAGGTTTCTTAAATTTAGCAATGTGCTATGAATGCCAAAATAAGTTGAAGGTAAGTTTGACACACTAGATGGATGAAACAATTCTTGAAATGAATAATGAAGCTATTTACTCACAGTCAAGAAATGAAAGGAGAAAGTTGTACGTGACTACACGTCGTTGAAATGTAATTAATTTTAAGATGCATTCCGAATGTTTGCTCGATGGAGTCTACAAACACGTACATAGGTATTGAGATGACAACGACATCCATCTCCTTCCCAACTCATCTCATCATTATAGACAGGGGCTGTGGCGTAACTGGGATAAAGAAATTAAAGGAGTAGAGGGGGGGGGGTCTGTTTTGTCTTACTAGTTGGATGAAATGCAAGAGAGAGAAAAAACAATGTGTGCAGTTCTGTATTGAGATGACAACAAAAATCCACCTTCTTCTAAACTCATCTTATAATTTGTAGACATGAGATGTGGCGAAGTTGGGGCCCAGTCACTGATGGGGTGTAGGGGGTCAAGGGAAAGGGGGTGGGGGGCAATGCTGTTCCTGCTAGGTGGAAGAAATGCAAGAAAGGAATGAAATGTTCAATCCCGTATTTAGATGAAAACTGCATCCATCTTAATAAAATGAAAAATCTTATCATTGTAGAGAGGGGCTGTGGCGTAGCATGGGCCCAGGCATTGGAAGTGCACCGGTCCTAGTAGATGGATGAAATGCGAGAGGAAAACAATCCAATCGAATTGGAGGAAGGTTGGAAGGGGTCGTTCTCGACTAGCGTTGTCTCTCATTATTTCTTCCTCTAATCCTCCTTTTCCCTATTCTGCTCTTCTCATTTTGTTATTCGATTAGGGTACGTCCCCAATTCTATTATTCAATTGTCTATGAACAGTGATTTTTCTTACTAAATGTTAATTGCATATTTTCACATTTTCATGGACGTTATTTAATACATCTTAAATAAAATTTGTATTCACTTCATATACGATTCCCCTATACTCTATAATAAACATTTCAAATTGTCAAAAAGAACTTTAAGCAGGCTATTATGTACAAAAATATCCACAGAATTTGATAAGGAAAATAATACAAACTTGTCAATACTAATAACAGATTTGCCGACAGATATTGCGAAGGGGGTCATATCCCCTTCCTCAATCCCTTTGGCGGCACCCTTGCTTATAGATACCAGCATTTAGTCATGTTTGTCCTGTGCGATATTTTGTAAATTGAGCACGTTGTCAGTCAAATTGTTAGTATTGTTCGTCAAAGTCTCCTCGATAATTGATTTTCCAGTCTTTGTATGGAGAGAAGGTAAAACCCGGTCACTCTCCTCGGAATTTTTATTATCAATAATTCATGTTTCCTCGTGAAAAATTCAGGTACACAAGTCATGAGCTTGCATACAGAGCACGGTGGAGCAATAATTTGTGGCTACCTATAAACAAAGATAAATAACTCTGCAATTTGTGAACTTCAAAACCTAAATGACGATTAGGCGTCCATGTTTTTTCACAGAAGGTATTTTTATGCGCCTGTATGAAGTCTTACGTTGAGAATTATATCGTTATTAATCCATTACGAGATTATCTGTTGGGTGATAATGTTTATGAGCTTTTGCTCCGGATCGCTTTTCGTATTCCAGATGTTTCCAAATATTATTTTACATTGGTTTTGTAAATCCTTCAAGAATATTTGTACCAAAAACTGCTATAGTAATAATAATAATAACAATATTTATAAAGCGCAACATATCCATCTCTAGAGATGCTCAAGGCGCATACAAATAATTTAAATTAATATTCAACATACTTAAGATTAAAGAAATATTCAATGTTAACTTGCATTAGATCATACAACTTCATGGTGCCAAGGTACATACAATGTGGCACAGTGTGATTGTTTGTTTTACATCATTGTATAAAAAGAACATTGAAATTTAACAATATGCATTGAGCATCAGGTGAGTTTTAAGCCCAGTTTTGAAAGTAGAGAGAGTGTTGGCCGTCTGAATAGAGAAAGGTAACTTATTCCACAAAGAAGGAGCTGCTGATGCAAATGCTCTATCCCCCACATTTCTTTTGGTACGTATTTCTTTAAGTCTAATATTATGTGATGAACGTAAACCAGAACGACCTGCATAGTGGGGTGATAGAAGGGATGAAATAATTTTATGCTGGAGCTAGTTCATTTAGTGCACGATAGGTTAAGAGTAGAATTTTATAGTACATTGCAAAGTTTTTTCATTATTATGTTGTTATCATATCATTGACAAATAAACTCGAGTCTTGAATCTTCACACAATATCATTTACAAAATCGTACTTTACGTAAGAATTATTAACGTGTGTATACTGCGCATATCAACATCTGTCACAGTATCGCATTTTGATGCGTTATTTCAAAGAAAAAAATACATCTTTTCTATTAAAATGAAGAAAAAATATTAAAACATTAAACGGCGATAGACATCCTGTTGTTTATGTGTGAAATCAAATAATATAGTGTAAGGAGATATTTAGTTTGTTCGCCTTTCAAATTTGTCCTGTATGATTGTGTAATTTAACACTACGAAGAGCACCGATTATAAAAATGTATATTATCCCCGGAAAGATTCTTTACAATTAACACATTTTGAAAACCTATAGACGGGAATATCCCTAATTCTAACATTCTCCTAGCACTCTCTCTCTCTCTCTCTCTCTCTCTCTCTCTCACTCGAGTCTTCTCTTTGTCATTTTGTTTAAGTCATTTCTCTCATCCTATATAGTCGTCTTAAATATCAGGAACATGAAATGAGTTTAGTGTTTGTTACCCTTATAGTTTTAGGTTTTTGGGGCTAGTAACTTATGACTCTATAAAATTCATCTGGAACCCAATCCAGCTCACTCATAGGACTCAACTGAAGCGCCAATAAATAACCCCCAAGACCTTTTAAAGGGATCCGGTAACTTTGTCTTAGATCCTTTAGAAATAACCCTTGATTTAGCTCATGCTGCAATGATAATTATAAACCTTTAGGTCAGTCAGAGACTCTATGACTTTTACAAGCCGATCGCCTGAATGATTATCAAGATATTAATGATTGGAATTACAAATTATGGTAAAACCGGTCACTCAAAGATTTTTACTTTTTTGAGGCACTTCTTGATCATTTTGAAGCGCGATTTTTGTTTAGGGCTTCAATATCACACCATATCACAGACACTGGTAACATGTAGGACCGTGTATCTCAGATTTAACATTGTTAAACGATCCCTTTAAATACACTGTTATCATAATTATGTAACATTTTTTTGTTGTTGATATTTTTGTTCTACTGTCATCTTCTCAAGGCCGGAACATAACGAGAATGGATCATTTAAGACTTCAGTTTCAATAAAAACGGGTTCTTTACTTTAAAAAAAAGAAAGTAGGTAGCAATCATGAAGAAGCACAGCTCTCCCCCAATCCACCTCCCTCACACCACCCATTCAAATTCTCATCACGGAACTATACAGACTAGAGAGAGAGAGAGAGAGAGCGCGAGAGCGAGAGGGGAGGGGGAGAGGGAGGGGTTAAGAGGAAGGGAACATTTAGGTAGCAAGATTGTTTTTAAAGCCCCGCTCACCCCAATCACCCCCTCTCCAACCTGCTCTTCAAATTCAGAATGTGTGCGAGAGAGAAATAGTTTGTACCGGCTATCAGTCTGAAAGTGCGACCTCGTTTGGCGAAAGTTCGCCTCGCTCAATAAGTTTGACACGTTGGCCCTACGGCTTGTGCACTTGCACATAAAAACTAATCGCATAAAGAAATTCAAGTTTAAGAACCTTATTCAGCTTTTAAAAATAGATACAAGCAACCCATAACATATAGTAGTACGTCATGTATTATAATGTAAAAGGAAATTACGAGAAAAGATATTATCTAACTACAAAAATGTAGCGTTTGTTTAGCACCTGTTGTTTAAAATGTGAAGAAGAAGAAGAAGAGCTACAATTTGTTGTAAACGGAATTAGTAAGGGGAAAAGAGATGGTTTGTAATGCAGTCAGAATTTTTTTTTTAATAATTGGAAGTAACGCAAAGAATTACAACAAAACCCTGGCAATGTGAACGCGGCATCATAATACTGATACTCATTAAGCAAGCGTGCCTAAGTGCTATTTGATAGTGGTTTTCCAGGCCGTCTTTTCTTTCTACTCCATTTTCACCCTCTCATCGGCAAACACTCAGTCAAGATTTACGGACGGATTTGAGTCAGAGTAATGGATCACTAGTATAGCTGTGAATTATCCAGTGACTTCCCTGGTCGGGAACGACAAAGGTTCTTAAAACAATGATTGAACAGGGAGACTTAGCCAAATTAAGCAACTGATTCGAAAACCCAGAGCTATTTCGAATTCCCTTTGGGTCAGGCGCGTAGCAACGGGGGGGGGGGGGGGGGGGGGGGGGGGGCACGTGCCCCCCTAAAATATCCAGGATCGGTTGAAATTTTGTAGACCCCTTTTTTTTACCTCGATCGATTACAATGTATGTGCCCCCCCCCCCCCCCAAACATCAAACTCTGGCTACGTGCCTGCTTTGGGTGCTCTGTCGAGAGCAATAGGCTTTTAAAACCAATTATTCAACCGGATGACTAATCGAAATGAAGCAACTGCTCCGAAAATCCAACGCTATTTGTAAATCCCCTATATGGCTCCTCTGTAGGGAGCGACAGGACGTTTCTAAGTAAAGAAATATGATTTAAAAAGCGATTTATAACAATCGAGAAACTGATCCGAAATTACTAAAGTATATTTGGAAATTTCCTATGGCTACTTGATCCGGAGTGAAGCATGATTTGGATATATCACTGATTAAACAAAATGAGATTTTTAAATTAAGGAACTGTTTATCTTTAATCAGAAAATATTTTCAAAACGATAGCAAGCCACACACACGAAAGACTTTCCAATGCATACAGGAGAAGTATATATGCGGCAACTACTATAACTAACTGAAGCAGTCGTACAACGATATATCAGATGCGGTGCTTGATTTTGCAAAGCAAAAAGGATCATTTTAGGATAATAGAAATGTAAACACTCTTTTATTTAGTGATATTTAAAAGCATTGCTCCTCTACAGAGACAGATTATTGTAATTCTCTCTCTGTCTGCAGATAAAAGGCTCTCCAAATGGACTATACACAATCACTTTTATATAATGTGTAAGTATACGAAATATTTATCTCAGTCTATAATTTGTTTTTCTTGTACAAATACGAACGCCATCCCTTCCAAATATGAAAATGACATGCATACGAATATGCCATAGACTATTCGGAGTAATTGTTGATACAGTCAACATGTCTTGTATAAGAGGGAACTATGCTGTCATTACATTGCCTGACTTAGAATATGGATTAGCATAACCCATGCTTCGTGTGCCTAAGAATTAAAAACACACTTTCTTTCATATTCATTTTTGCTTCGTTTTGTATTAAGTTAGACTGGTACTGCTTGCGGACCAAGAACGCCTGAATACCCCCTTTTCGAAGGATAATATTGCATGCCGTGACAGGGATTTGATCCAGGTAGCTTGTGATACAAGGTCTGCACTCTGCATACGTAACCACTAGACTTCGATCTGTTACTCACCACATCAATAATCTGTGAGATGGATAGACCCATGTAGACCGTGAGAGCATCGGAGTCGTTTATGACTGGTCTAACGTTAGACTGGTACTGCTCAGTGACCAGGAACGCCATCAAGTCCTCCTCCTCCTGGGAACCATGGCAACCTGCATCACAAACAAAATTTATGAAATATTTAAAGAAAGGGATGATAAAACTCAGTTTCAGAAAAAATGTCTCAGAAGTGTAATCTCTACATAGTGATTGCAGCTTAACAAAATCAGACATATTTAGATCATCGATGATGTTGAGATGTCGAGTAAGCCTCGGGCAACCTGTCTTAAGATCTTACATTATATTGTAAGAAATGAATGCGACTGTTTTTACATTTTACAAAGACAAAGCAGATTCTTCCAAATTGTTTCATGATTGGAATTGTCATGATATAGTATTAAAATGAGTTCACATCAGAGTTAGATAACACATACAAAATAACAATATGTTAAACACGCGTTACCGAATGAGAAAATACGGATCATGTTGGATCTTTAGCAGTCCCCTATTAAAAAAACACAGACACAAATGACATGTTTTTATCATGGAGGGATATGGGTCAAGGTTATCAAAAAAGGAGGGGCAAACACCAGCCAGTTTCTATAACTCCCTCTTCTAGATACGTCACAGTTCGTATTTTCAGACAGTAGGGGATGAGCCCCCTCCCCCTTCCCCATCTAACAAAAACACACGCACACGCAGAGACACAGACACGCACCTTTTGGGTTGGGAAAGGGTCGTTTAGGAGGCATGTGTAGATAAGGCAGATTAGGATTAATGAAATGCGACTACTTTGTATTCTTCCCACTGCAAAGTCTTTCCGGTCCCCCCTTTTTCAAGAGTGAGTGAGTGGGAGAGGAAGAGGAGGGAAAGAGAAAGAGATATATGAAGAGAGAGAGAGACAAAGAGAGAGACAAAGAGAGAGAGAGTGAGAGAGAGAGAGTGTGTGTGAGAGAGATAGAGAGAGAGAGAGAGAAGGGGGGCTTAGAGAATGCGGCGGCAAGTCCCTCTACAAACCTAAGACATTGAATCACAAACAACACTCGGGGTTGTAATTGTGTTGATCTAGTCTGAAGAGACAACAAGACAAAACACAAGGTTAACGATCAGAATACAGACTTAAGCACCCGATGCCAATCAGATCACATCGGAGCGTGCTCATTGTAAACGACCCACTTAAAACAAGACAGACATGACACACAACTGGATGGGGATGTTTACACAAGTGTCGGCACATGACATGTCGCAAAAAGCTAATGTTAGCGGGCAGCGGGAAGACGAGAATTGATTTTTCTGTCTTCGTTGTTTCTCTGCTGCAATACATCAAGAAGGCTGTCCAACCTGTATTTAGGTTGACTTGCATTCCGGCAAAGTGATACTAACATTGGATATATTTCCAAAGGGTAAATATAAAGCATGCCCACGATGACAGATACAATTATATATGTAATTGAAATGACTACTCAGACAACTGTTTATCAATAATAACATACAACTGTTGAATCAGTTTGCAATGATTACTTAATGAACACATGCGCGCCAGACTTTTGTTAACCCATTTTGACTATGTTGATTAATGTCATGTGTTCCGTAGTTAATGTTTTCTTAGCACATCTTTAAGGCCGAGATATCTAAAGACTTCACCTCCCTACAGTGGCGTAGAGTGGATCCAGCAACAGACCAGTTTACTAACATAATTAATTCAAATTCACGGATGTTTCTTTCACGGGGATCTAGTGACGAGTTATTCATTTAACCTGTTATTAATGAATGAACTACAATACTTGGAATCCAGTCTGCATACATTCTTTTTTGCTATGTTGGGTAATTCTCGGGTAAGCCTTACCCTTCAGGTTGTCAAGAACATCCTTTGTTTAAAAGTATGCATACAATAAGAATATGTTTGGGCACCGAGCCTACTCGGTAAATAAAATGAGAATTAAAAGTAAACACACAATCACTGCACTGATTATGAGGTGAGGGGTGCACGAAGGGGTCCTAAATCATCTCTTTTTCTCATCATATCCCCCCTCTCTCTCTCTCTCTCTCTCTCTCCCTCTCCCTCTCTCTCTCTCTCTCTCTCTCTCTCTCTCTATTTTCAATATTTCTGCCATACGGTCAGGGCACGTGTCCCCCCTGTAGCCAATTCATTGTCTCCACATACTATTAAAGGTGTTTACTATTAGCAAGTGGAACATAACAGAGTAGGGATGTGCAAATACAATGCATTCAAACATTCTTGTTCAATATCACTGCCCTTTGATATTGATGTAAGAATTTTCTTCCTTCACATACGGCTAGAATATCATCTGTAATTCCTTATGCGGATCAAGCTTTGTCACATTTCCAAAAGACATCGCACTAAACCTGTTAGCTCAAAGCTGCATACTGCCACACATCGTGGTGCCACAGCAGGGCAACCATTTCGTCGCTGTTTTCACGAAGTGACGGTAGTGAAAAAAATTTGCATTCACTTTGCGTTACGATTTTGCTCACTACCGTCACTTCGTGAAAACAAGGACGATTTATTCAACTTCACCACACTTTATCCACAACAGTCAAGCTTTCCTTTATTTGTGGTGTCTTATCAAACACCGCCTCTTTATTACTTCCAAACGCTAACCCTCCGCCCCGCATTCATCACCATACCTTAGCATCTCACGGAGAGGTCTACAACGCAGGAAGATCTTTTGAAACAAGGGGGAGGGGCAAGAGGACCTGTTTGTATATAAAACTGTTGAAGACGTTTTTTTTTAATTTATACAAATACGAGGGCATTACAAATGCAATGTATAAAGGCAATGAATAAAAAATTTATAATTAAAACAAAATGTTTTCGTGCACTTATTTTATTTTGTTTTATTTTATTTTATTTTTAAAAGATTGAATGCGGCGGCAAGCTTCCTGGTAGGGGGTGTCCAGTATTACCCCTAAACCCCAAGACAACCCTGTGAGAACTTGCATCTTAATGCGCTCATCCATACAACACTGTCGATATAGCGAGTGTAGTAAGTAATTGCTGAATATTGGCCGATTAGGCGTGAGCTTTAATTAACACTACGCCTCCTATGCGTCAACCGTAATGAAAGGTGATTTTAGAGGTGCCGGAGATGTTGGGCGAGATTTCTTTTTTAAATAAGCAAGCAATGAATTATGCATGATTTAAAGAAGTCCTGTCTAAGCGTTAAGAACGCTAGATATCTAATTTAGATTATGCCTCTGCATGGTAGCGCATGTTATTTTAAGGTTAAGTTAGTGTGCTGTAATTCCTTTTGCTTGGTATTGAATACTAATATAAACTAAGCCTGTTTGTGAAAGAGTCTTATTATATAGGTTTAGCTCAATGGTTTTTGTTGAATATTGGATGTACCCATATCTTTACAGAGTTTAATGGATACACATACTTGTACAAAGAAGTATTATCCTTGTAGCAAAATGTCTTTGGTCGCCTATTCTTATAGCATATAATTAAATAGAGTCATCTAATGTGACAAAGCTACTGCTAAAAAAAGTATTCTATTATGCTTTAGAATAGCTTTAGAATAAGATCGTGACTGCTCCCAAGGCCTGGATTCGAAGCAAGGACCTAACATTATGAGACACCGACTTGTAAAGTGTAACACTATGATTTCACCATTATGAGACACCGACTTGTAAAGTGTAACACTATGATTTCACCATTATGAGACACCGACTTGTAAAGTGTAACACTATGATTTCACCATTATGAGACACCGACTTGTATTGTAACACTATGATTTCACCATTATGAGACACCGACTTGTAAAGTGTGACACTATGATTTCACCATTATGAGACACCGACTTGTAAAGTGTAACACTATGATTTCACCATTATGAGACACCGACTTGTAAAGTGTAACACTATGATTTCACCATTATGAGACACCGACTTGTAAAGTGTAACACTATGATTTCACCATTATGAGACACCGACTTGTAAAGTGTAACACTATGATTTCACCATTATGAGACACCGACTTGTAAAGTGTAACACTATGATTTCACCACCGAGGTAGAGCCTTCAACAAAAGAGGTAAATGCCTACTTTCATTGCATACTATCCTTGAGAAAACCATCTCATAAGTTCACCCTCGACACATGAGGAAATCTTTAGGTCAAGCACATAGATTGGATTACAGTCCAAGATTCGAATCGAGGACCTTTTAGGAAAGAAGACACTGGTTATTTGTGAAGCCACTTGGTTACACATAATACACTGTTGGTCATAATGGTGGAATATTTATTTTTACCCCAGTTTAGGGAAGGATTTAAAAAAATTATTTATTCCTAATAGATCTAGATAATGGCATACATTCTCAGATTTTATTGAATATTAATTTGCGAGTGTTTGTTTTGGAGACAATAATACATATAAATTGCATGTATAAACCAGTGGCCTCATCACTGAAATGTTCCCCTCTGCCACGCCTACTGAGACAAGTAAGGCTACTTATATGGCACATAATCATATCCAGTCATCTCACTTTAGAATACCATTTAAAAATATCCCCCTACTGACACATAAGTAAATCTTTTGATCAATCACGGTGGTGGGGTTACAGTCCAAGATTCGAACCAAGGACCCGTGGTAAAGGAGACACTGACTGAGATATACTGATGGAGCCACTGTGTTGCATACGAGTTGCATCTATGACACGATTGACTATGGCTTCTTCAGTGGACCATTTCCCCTCTACAGACAAGACACTAATCCTTCTCCCATTGCATATAACCCGATCGAGTCATCTCACTTAACAATGCCATTTCATAAGATCCATTTAAGATGAAGCCATCGAGAGGCTGTAAGGCAAACACGTATAATGACCATATTCCCCACACGTAGCTAATGGTGTTGGTCCACAAGCAACAACTCACAGCGCGTGAGGTGGGTCAGATATTAAAGCTATAAAGCTACGTGAGCTTTGTAGTTTATTGGATCGGAATTCATTAAGGAGTTGAAGCGTCCGGATGTGTTTAAAACACCCAGGGCATTCTAACTCAAATGAATTTAAGATCTTCTCTTCTCTTGTGTAATCCCCTTTTTAAGGTAACGCCATGCGCTTGTGAACAAATAAGAGACAAACTGACTCATTTTTTAAATAATTAATATCCTCGTGAAATATTACGATGGCAATTGAATGACCCTCAGCGGAGTGGAGAATGTGCACTGGAACTGGAGTATACGGGGATAATAATACCAAATGCGCTTAATAAGTTGTAACTGGTAAGGCGCCATATTAAAAATAAACAGAAAACTTTGAAATAAATACGTAAATTTGTATGATTGCAAAACAAAATATATTTTTCATTTAGTTTAGTAGCAACTACTTTTAAATTTAAAATTTAAAATTTGACATTTTGCAGTAATCCACTGCTAGCACTTGACACTTGGCTCGATAAAGGCCTCGCTTCTGAACGAAAAACACTTAATATTCAACGCTAACCTTTTGTTTTCCCTAAATTAAGCAACACTTCTTGAGCTTATAATTCATCATGCGTAGAACAGACTGCATAATAATTCTTGAAGTGTAAAGCAAACTAACAGAATAATCTAGTCATTGATTGAAGACGTAACACAATGAGGAACACCATTAATCGGTCATTCGGTAATCTGCAAATTCCCTGAACACTATGTGAGGTCAGGGGCGTACGCAGGATTTTTTCAAGGGGGGGGGGGGTTTAAAATCGGGCCCAAATATTTTGCTCCCGAAATATTTAAAATCGCGCCGGCCGAAAAGTCGCTCAGTGGGGGGGGGGGGGGGGGGGGTTAGCGGACACTTTTTTTTTTTTTGGAGTCCAAAAAAAAAATCGCAACGACTCAGCCGGCCGAAAAGCGAAAAGTCGCTCAGTGGGGGGGGGGGGGGCATATTTGGGCATATTTTTTTTTTATTAATTAAAAAAAAAAAAAAAAAAAAAAATCCAAAGGGGGGGGGGGGGGGGTAAGCGCACACTTTTTTTTTTTTTTTGGTCACGAAATTTGAACATTTGACATTTTTCTTCGTGGGGGGTGGGGTAAGGTCACCTTTTTTAGGTTAGCCGTGGGCATATTTTTTTTTTATTAATTTAAAAAAAAAAAAAAAAAAAAAATCCAAAGGGGGGGGGGGTTTTAGGTTTTTTAGGGGGGTTTACACACATAAAAATACCAAAGGGGGGGGGGTTTGAACCCCCAAAACCACCCCCTTGCGTACGCCCCTGTGTGAGGTCTACCTCAATGTTTGTCATTGGGGATTGTTTTGAGGTTCACACACACATACACTGTATTTTATTTCAACTTGCATGACTGTATAGTAATGATGACATTATTTCACTATTTTTCACGTGAAGTAATACTTATTGTACAGGGGCATAATCTAGGAATATGTAGGGGAAAATACCCCACCGTTTATTATTTTTTAAAATCAGGTTTCTCTCCCCCCCCAAAAAAAAAAAAAAAAAAAAAAAATAGGTTGTCCGACACATGCTCCGTCAACAACTGATCTGCGGTCAATTTCCTACACTAATCGAATCCCTAACATCAACAGGCACGTGCTCCCTAAAATTTCCAAGATCGGTTGAACTTTTTTAGTAGACCTCTTTTTTACCTCGATCGATTACATGTAGGTGCCCCCCCCCCCCCCAAACATCGAACTCTGGCTACGTGCCTGAACATCAACCCCAAAAAGTATAACAAATCTTAACCCTAACCCTAAAACCATTGACGTCCCTTCTTTCCCATCAATTCACCCATATCTGCCAAATTCAAACTGCAAACATAACCCTCACCATTATATTTGAAGAAATAAAGTCCGGAGCAAAATTTTCCCGGAGTTAATGTCGTTTAACTAATTATAAAGATATAGAGACTAAAAATGTGTATCATTAACAGTGTATACTTTCGACCTGTGTATTCGTCCCTACCCCCCCCCCCCCCACACCCTAATCGCAAAATAAAAATTGACGTCCCTTGAATCCCATCAATTCACCCACATCTGCCAAATTCAAACTCGGGTAATTAGAGTTGCACATCAGTTTTATTGATCACATGTTTTGTTTTTTTTTAAGTAATAAATGCATCCTAAACCGGTTATAATTTGATTTTAATGACTTCCCGAATTCCATATTTTATGAGTGTAGCCAGAGGAGGTGAATTCCAAATTAGGAAAAGCGATAACTCAACAAAGACACCCTTTATAGGTTGATACATCTCTTTATCAATAATCAATTATAATTGGTCGAAAACGTTGTGACACCTATCATGTGGAAAAGGCTTTCAGCAAGTTTTGCCATCCATTAAAGTGATTATTAAAGAAAGAGGGGGAGAGGTAGAGAGATAGGGGACAGAGATAATTGACAGAGAGATAGATAAAGAGAGAGAAAGAAAGATAAATAGAATTATAGATGGGCCCTATAGGTGGATAAAGCAGAAAGATAATTATAATACATGATTGTGTGTGTTATAATTACGTGATTTTATATTTTGTATGAATCTGATTCGAAAAATACAATGCAGATAGAAGGGAAGTGAGATATAGAGAGAGGAGGGAAGGATGGAAGGAAAGATCGAAGGAAAGAGAGAGAGGGAGAGAGAGAGTGAGAGTGAGAGAGAGAGTGAGTGTGAGAGAAAGAGAGAGAGAGAGAGAGAGAGAGAGATGATGATGTTGATGTTGATGTTGATGTTGATGTTAATGAATGACATCGAATAATTATTGAGTATTTCAAATTAAATACTCCCGGATGTAGAAATAATCGAATCAACATCAGACTCTTAGTCGGCCTACTACCCTACTATCGCACTCGTCGAAAAATACGTTTTATACGAACAGATTCAACCGAATTTGACAGAAGCTTATCCTTGGCATTTAATTAAGACGGCAAACAAGGCATAAATAGGATTGTATAGCGACAAGAAGTATTATCTTAGAGGCCCGTTATCCATTGCATGCACATCTTGGAAAAAACGGTTATAATTTTTAACCATTTCCTTTCCCTTTTTTTGTTAACAATCAAAATTTCGAAAATTGTCAAGGTTTACAAAACATGCTTCGGCAACAATTGCTCATTGGCCACTGCCCCGTACTAATCAGAAGCCTAACTTCAATGGGCCAAACACAACGCCTAAACCTCAATTCGATTCGCAACCCTAATCCTACGTCTAAATCTATTGTACGACACTTGTTCCTGCGACAATTACTTTACAAAGTTTACACTAACCTACACTAATTCTTAATCAAACAGCAGACCTACAGTACACCTATAAACCTGAGCTAAAATAAAAAAATTAATCTTGATACTATAACCCTATATCTTTGAAGTAATACAGCCTAAAGAAAAATTATTTCCAGAGCGAATTATTATATGAAGGAGCGGTCAAAAGAGGGGTGGTTCCAATTTCAATTCATCTCGGAACTTTATGAGCTCTCTGTCACGTCCTGTAGTGTCCGGGGTAATATCACCTCCAAGCAAGAATGACCAACGAAAGAAAGCAATCAGACAGCAGACTATTTTGGTGCATATACGTATAGACAGACCTACGGAGGCAGTATGCAGCAGTATACGTCTCGCCCGTCTATGAGGATAATAAGGTACATCGTGCAAACGAAGCCCCCTAGAACGGAAATCTAATATTGAAAATAGGCCAGGCCAAAGCTCAAATATTGTTTGATGATTACAACACTTCTGATATGTTCTCATATACGCCTTCAATAAGTAATCCTTTTCCATTTATAGAGCTCTCCACAAGACCCTCACTCCAATACACGATGAGCTGAACTTATTGCTATCTCACAGCAACAAGAACAACAACGACGACGACGAAGGAAAACAAGCAGAAGAAGGAAAGAAGAAGAAAGAAAACAAGGAAATAAAGCAGAAGAAGAAGAAGAAAAAGAAGAAGAAGAAGAAGAAGAAGGAAGAGGAGGAGGAGGAGGAGGAGGAGGAGGAGGAGGAAGAAGAGGATAAGAAGAAGAAAAGGAAGAAGAATATGAGGAGAAAAATCCACTTTAGAACAGGACTTGCCAGATGCAACCGCATATTGCCGTGTCCGTCCGGTTTTGGTCAGAATGGCTAATTTCTTTTGCAATTTGTCCAATATTCTGGCCCGACTTAATTATAATATCGACAGAAAATTCTGCCAAAAATAGAATGATGCTGTTGGAATTGATTTTCCAAATTAGTTATTTTTGATGGATATAATCATTATTTGTTTATACCTCATCAGATAATTCACATCATTCGCTTTTTCATCGATTTGATAATTACAGAAGACCAATCAGGATATTATGAAAATAGTGACATTTATCCCAATGCAACGTTGACTGTGGTGTCCAGGAGATTGATAAATAATGAAATATATTTAAAATTGCAAGCGACGTTTAAATAACCCGACATGCCAACACGGCTTTCGATTTCAGGGGTTTTCAACCCCCCCCCCCTTTTTTTTTACGCCTTATTTCATTTCAAAGACTTTATTTTCTGCAATCAAACAAATCAGTTATACAACAAATATGGATAATTATATAAAACATAAGGTATGCAAACAATATACAAAATATAGAAACAAATGTATAATACATGAGTAAGAGTACATTTATACGTTGGGCCATTGCGTGTATAAAGAAAGAAGGCAGAAGGTCGCCGTTATAAGCAAAAGCTTGAGCAGACGGTCAACCGAGCTAAGATAAAAATGAGTTGTGAAATATTGGCAAAGTAACAAGAAGAGGGGCCATGATACTCAAATGATATATATTACAATTAAATGTGAATATAAACAGTTGGATTCAATATAAATAATTATAGAATTAGCATATTAATCTCATCTTTATAAGGCTACTAATTATACGTTAATTATGAGTATACAGTTTTTCTTTTTTGTATATTTTGATACAAAATTCTGGTTTATCATCGAGTACAAACAGAATAACCAGCAACAAGAGGCTCTCATTTCCAACATAATGCATAATGATAAGTAATACACTCTTTATTGAAGACAATGACGAAAACATATTTTTTTTTTGTATGGGCGTGGGGGGGGGGGGGGCAGGTGGTCCTTATCTCATCCTAGGTGCTTTCTCGTTTCCATGTAATCATGAAATGAAGCTACTCTCCTCACTCATTCATTCAGATCGGATGCACAGACATGGAGACCATTTCATCTCCTTGGAATATCTCTCATCTCTTACTCATCTTTCATATTTCCTGAACTCTTTCTTCCTCTCTACGTCTCTCTCCCCATTCCTCTCTCTCTATCTCTCTCTCTCTCTCTCTCTCTCTCTCTTCCTCTGTATCTTCTGTCTCTCACCCTCCCTCCATCCTCTTCTGTCTTCCCTATTCCATATAACTTCCAATCATACATTTCTCGCTCAATCTTTCCCACTACTAGATCGGACCCTCTTTCTATTTCTCTCTCTCTCTCTCTCTATCACACTTCTCTTCTCCTATTTATCGTTCTCTCTATATCTCTTCCCCTATTTCGCTCTCCTTCTCTCTTTTAATGTCATTGTTTTTCTCTCATTTTCTTCACTTACCATTTCTCCCATCTCTTCCTTTAAATCTTATCTCTCACCCTCTTTCCCTGTATACTCTCTGCACCCCATACCATATTTGTCTTCTCACAAAACCAATCGTTTGTTCTGTTCCACGGATATTGCCCTCTCTCCATCTATGTATCTCTATTAATGTCTCAGCCATTTCCCTCTCCTCTCTTTCTGTTGTTATCAAGTATTTTGTTTCCATTTTCTCCTCTTCCTCAACCGTCCTTCTCTCCGTTTTCTTTCTTTTTCTGCCTAACCCACGCTGAATAACGAATAACACCGACATATTGTACACGTCAGGATGGAGAAACATCAAATAGCATTATGTCCTCATACAAGCGGTTAATACGCACACCAACGCACCGAAATACATTTCTCACCTTACTTCGAGGATACACGTACTAAATATAGTATTTGATTTCATTATATGAGGCAATGTTGTGATCATTAGGGAGACAATTTTGAGATGATGGATTTTTATTGCGCTAATGAAGAGCCATGCATGTCTCGAACTATCAAAACATACTATTCTCGAATCAATATTTAGCATGTTTGGTAGAATGATAATAGACAGCACGAATTTTTGTTTTCTTCTAATTTTTTTCGGTAATGGCGCGATCAAAATCACATTGACGTCATTACTATAGTATACGTGTACTAACTAATGTCTGTAAATAACATATTCTTCGAATGTCTATGGGAAAAACGTCAGTTTTTGTAAATAGAAAATATAGACAAATGATGAAAAAGCATAAAGCGTACAAATAGAGGGTTAATGTATAAGTCTGTTGTTCCAAAAGTGTTTTGGATTTCGAATTTCTCATAAACTCGTGTTTAAACTATAAAACCGTGCAAAAAAAAGAGCTTAGATTAGACCAAATTATCTCAAGACAATTAATTAAGGTACCTGTATACATCAAGTTGGGCTCATTACTAATCTTGTCTATTTTGTCAATACAGTTATTATTTTTGCAAAATGTTTTATATTTACTTGTAAAATGCCAAACATCTTTCCACTAGTTTGTTCTATCCTATACGAGCTTTTAAACATTTAGTAAATATGGAACGTATAATTGCTTTCAAGAAAAACCCTCTCGATCTTTATAATATGAAACAGTAGATATTTTGTTAAGTAATTTTGTCGATGGGTTAACTTGTACATTACATTTTACTATATATTCCTTGTCTATACCCATATATTATTGTAATGTATGAGAATTGCTTTAATAAATACTTTAACAATACAATTAAAGAAAGTTGAGCTATCGATATGTTTTCTTGGTAGCAAGGTTTTTCATGCGTCATGAAAAACGAAAAGCATTAGAGATTCGTCATTATTTTAACGAACTCCGAAGTTATTCACAACAATTATCAGGGAGTTTGATATGTATCAAATCTAAATAAGAGCCTAATGAATCGAGAGGAAGAATATAGAGGGAGAAAGAGCGACAGAAAATGAGAGAGAGGGAGGGGTGAATGATTATCATGCGGCTCTTATTATGTAAATTAAGAAGGGTCTTATACACAAAAATGAATCCGCGAAATGCATTGACATGCATACCATTATTGGGAAATGGGGTTAAAAGTTGAACTTGGGATGGTTGGAGTTTAAGAATTAGAAAAAACATGCTGACCCCTCCCCCCTGTCAAAAGCTAATGTTCTAAATAAGAACGCCCATGCGATCCGCTAGAAAACCGAAGGAGGATAAACGAATGGTAATTTAATCAATATGTGCGTTCATCTACCTAAAATAGATTTCGACCTTAAACATGTTGAACATTATGCTCAAACCTTCAAAATAAGGATTAAACGATTCTAGGAAGACCTTAATTGAAGTCATTACCCGCCTAAAGTGGGGTTCTTTGCAAGAGCGTTTCATTTTCAGCCGAATTCATGACGTGCATGAGGCCTGCTATATCAGCAGTGGTTACAGTACTGGAGATTATCCTCAATTCATTCTCGAGTTGGACAAATTAATGTTAGTTTATTTAAATGTTTAATGGTCAACATTTCTGTGGATTTTATGAATATTAGAATACAAATACGTCATTATTTTGTTAATGTATTTAAATTGAGCAGCTTAACCGAAATCATAGTCATACGATACATTATGATTTATTTGTCTCAAATGTAGCTCTATACGTCAATAGGAATGAAGGATTTTCTAAAGACGTTATTGCCACAGATACCCGGCTAATTTATGCTTCGGTGCCATCTCAACATCTCAAGGTAAAAACAACGTTGCACCACGTGTGCCTATCTGTGTGGTGTCGTCTGCCAACCTCCACGATTTCTGGGCGCTCGAAGGGACAGGTAATCTAACGACACTGGATACAAAATGTCAGAAAATCACAAGCAATCACCCTCAGTGGCTGCGATCGAGACGAAGTTATAACCTTGAAGGCAAAGTAAAACCCTCTCGGAAGTACCCGCCATTTATTAGCTATGGGACAAGGCGCAGGTGGCTCAGGGGTGAAAATGAATTGAAGGGGGTTTCCCAGAGGTTGGATGATTGGAATTATATACAGTCACTTTTCCGCCAATCTATGAATAGCTCCAAGATTGAAGGTTCGAATCTCGAGAACATTGCAATGATAAGGCCTACTTTCTATTTAATGATCTCCAAAAGGCACTCGCTATTGAACGAGAAGTAATTATAGACACACTCAAAGCAAGTAAGACAGAGAGGAAGGGCAGAGAGAGAGAGAGAGAGAGAGGAAAAAAGAAAGAAAAAAGGAAAAAAGTATTAAGTCTACAATAATATCACCCACTAATCTAATCATATGGCTTTTACATTGGATGCTAGTGGTGTATATAGGCCTACACCCATCTCTTTCATATAAATACCCACACAAATCGAGATTTGTTGTTGTTTGTAATGATATGCTACAAAAAATACATTTGCCACCCTATATGCATATCAACACGGTAGTAAATACACCACTCTCCATAATAATAAGAGGAGGTCGGGAGGGGTACAGTACCGAAATCGTACAGGATTGGTGACCCTGGCGTTCCATCGGTCACACCACTAAGGGGCATTGGCATCTTGGAGAGATGTAGTGGTGGAGGGGGGGGGTCGGTCATTTCGAGGTGGGTCTAACACAGAATGAACGAGACAAAATGAAGGGCAGGGTGTGGCAGGGAGTCATACAATCTCCTTATATACGTAGCATTACTCTTCTTCCTTCGTCCTCTCATTTTCCGCCTTTTAATGGGGATGGGGAGGAGGAGGGGGCGGGGGCGCGTGCCATCTCTCCTCCGTAGCTACGCCACTGATGGGGAAAAAACATCAAATGTTTCGTGGTGATGACGACATGAGTGGGCAAGGGGGTGTAATTACGACACCTTCCAGCGTCCCCTTGACTACGCCTCCCGGAGGCGGCGGTGATATGGTGACGGAACTTCAAGGTAAAACGTCTCTTCGATTTTAACTCGGAGGCATTTCAATTTCGGTCGTCGCGAGTTCTCGGTCGCCTACTTGTGGCGATGCTCTGGCGACGTGGAACCTCCATATTTTCGAGTTGTTTCAAGATTCAGACCCTTCTAGGATTTTCTTGATTAAAATGTTGGTTGAATGATTCAAAATATGATAGTATTCAGGAATTCTATAGCACGAACACGGATTTGTGAGCTCTGTATAGTCCTAAATTAATCAATGCTAAAGTCACCTGATTAAGACGTCCTCACAATGTGTGCACCATCTCCGATGAAACTATTCCACCTATGGGTCCCAACCATATGGATATCGTACAATTATTATTATTATGATCATTATGAATATAATTATTATTATCATTAGTATTATTATAATGATTTCATAGTTACTGTTGTTGTTATTATTATTATTATGCTCATGATGAAAACAAAATAACTTTAAGCTCTGATACCGTCTCTCCAATGTATTAGCTTATACTAGGATATGTCGTCACTGCACGGCAAAGTAAGTGGTTTCTCGACTGCATCTCATCATGTTGTATAACTTTGATATTTCATCGATATACTAGTAATAACAACAAATAGTAATTGGAATGTGTGATAATCTTTCTATATAATGTTGTTGTTGTTATTATAGTCTAAAACACCAATCAGTCATTGATCAAGCTTAGCTCTTATTCATATGGGGAGGTTTTGTGATAATAGCAGATAAACAACTCTACATGTAGCATGATCCTTTTCACGATAACTATAATAGAACCGGTCGAGAAGACTTATGCCTAGGAAAGTGGAAGGAAGAAGGATGGTTACTAGCCCAAAGCTTTCATGCTCAAGAGGCGAATGTTAAGAGGAAGAATAGCCATGGGGTATACACATATAGATAGAAAGAAGCAGAGGGGAAGAGGGAGACAGGAACAACATATAGAACCGAGGGTGGGATGGGAGTGAGGGAGAAATTGAGAAAGGGAGGGAGAAGAGGAGAGAGAGAGAGAGAGAGAGAGAAAGAAAGAGAGAGGGGGAGAGGGGAGAGGGGGAGAGGGGAGGGGGTGGGTTGAGAAATATTTTATAGAAAGAAAGAGGAGCAGAGAGGAGAAAGAGAAATAAAGATTCATCTGAAAGGGAAAGAGATATACAACTAGACATAGGGAGAATCGAGAGAGGTGAAGAGGTAAAGGCAGTAACAGGAATATAGAACGAGAAAAAGAGACATGGAGCTGGAGAGACAGAGAAGAATCGGCAATGTATAGAGAAAAGTAGAGAGGAAAGATGATTATCAAGCATACATTACGAGAGATAAAAGCGTGTTTGGGTAGAAACAGAGAGAGAGAGAGAGAGAGAGAGAGAGGGGGGGGGGGTGGGTGAACATCAGAAGAACAACATAGTATGTTGTAGTGATGATATTATGATGATGATGACAAATTCAGTGTGGAATTGTTTTCTTGTCCAACACGAGAGGAGCTTCACTTATCGATGAAGGGCTGTAATTTGCGTCGGTATAGCGCCGCCAGGAGTACAGTGAACGAACGAGATATTCTAAGAGCATGTTCACACTTCAGGAAATGTATATAAAACTCGTCTAAAGAAACGTCGTGTAAAGAACCATCGTATCGCAAAAGAGGCGTACAGACTAGAAAACAATATCGTATGAAGAAACGCTGTATAAAGAAACTAATTTTGTTAAGGAAATTTGACATGACAGCTAGTCAATCATCAGTGCCCTCACGATAAGCCCCGCCCAGTTATACCATTTTTCGAAGGATACGATTGTCAAACAAAAACGGTAACCTGGGTTCTTTATCGAGTTTTTGTTCAAAAAGATGCTCAAACATGTTTCGTTATACAACATTTTCTGTAAATGACGTTCAGACTAAACAAAAAAGGTAATTCCTTATCGTGTAGCTATACGAAGAATTCTGGTAACGTGAATGCGGAGTATGAGATGGGACTGGCGCCGCGCTCTGAAGAAACTTTATACGATCTACAATCAAAGGTGATCTGCTTCCTGGGAGCATGGATCGGAGCTACGCCAGTACAAGGATTGTTAAGTCCAATGTCCCGAAAGATGATCCCACCACACTTGTTTTGTTGAAGGTCTCCTAGATTTGCCCGGAATTATTGATAACGAAGGGCTGTCTGATTACAAATTAGTTACCTTTACTTTTACGGAAATTGCAATCTCACCATGGACTGGAGTTAGTTATTTATGAGCAATCAATATCGAATGATAATACATTCTTTGGATGACTCTACATCTTTACATTTGATTTCAATTCATTGTAACGGGGGAAAACCCCTTGAAAACATGCTTTCATGGAAGAAAAGTAAAACATTTAAAGAGTATTGATCGTTCATGTTGACTTGTTTGTTGTTTTTGCTATCAATAATATTACAATTTTGTATTAAGGCCACCAAAGGGAATCGCAAAAAGTGTCCACTATAGACAGGTGGCCTTTATAGCGTGGGGGCCACTGGCAGGTTTGACTGTATTTGTGAACTGCTACAAGTACATGGATTTACCCCATGTCAAAAAAGAATTACATGGTGATAATCATTGCATTTGGATTAAAGGGTCTTTTTCATGTTCTAATGATTGGGAAAATGTTATATAGGTTGAACCTGATCAATGCATTTACATTTGGAAGATATCCTCGGTGTGGGAGGGAAAACACATGCAAAACCTATCCTCCATTTCTTTCTATAATGTTTTACGATGCGGAGGTTTGCGAAAATCCAAATTGTTTAACTTCAACAGTTCTAAAGACTAATATTGAGATCCACTTTAGAGATGTGGTCTATGGAGATGTAAACTCATGAAGATGTGTATTTTTAGGAGGAAAGTGTGATCAAAATAATGTTACAGAAGTTTATTATAGCCTTCCCCGTGTTGAGGCAAACGAATACAAAGTCTTTATATTGTGATCCTTCATGTCAAATATAGAGCAATTAAAAAACAACGAGGGAATTAACAGCAGATTTGATGCTTGGTACGACAAGTAATTTCTGTTCTTGTTACAATAAAAGCATTTAAAACAAAATTTAAAAAATACAATTGTATAAATCAATGTTATACTTAGCGTGAAGTCTAAGTAAAAAAATTAATATAAAAGTTTGAATTGATAATTAAGAAATAATTATATTAATAATAATATTTGATTTTTATATAGCGCTTAATACAAATGTCTCTAAGCGCTTTACAAATATACCATTACGAAAAGGAACTAGCGCATCGACTGGGAGGGCTTCGAACTCGGGACCTCACGGTCATGAGAATACTTCCTACACTGTTACACTGTTAGAACAAGTATTACAATTTTTAATCAAGTTGGTTAAAATTTTAATCAACCACGGATTACCAGGTGAATCACACAATCGTTGGTTAAACTTTAACCAACAGCCTGTTGATTAAAACTTTAACCTGTGGTTGATTAAACATTTTAATCAATTATTGGTTAAACAAATTTGCTCAATGTTGGTTAAAATGGTGTTGATTAAACTTTAACGATTTGTTGATTAAAACTTTAATCTTTTGTTGGTTATTTATGCTTTGTTCGGGGCTGATTCACATGTTGTTGGTTAAACTTACATGGGTCGTTGGTTAAAATTGTAACCATTGTAGGTTAATTATTTTTTGATTCACACGATGTTGGTTAAACTTTAGTGGGTTGTTGGTTACAGTTATAACCACTGTTGGTTAAACTTACGGGGGTTTGGAGGTCTTATCCTCGTGTTTGCAGATAAGAAATGGTTTAATATGATTATCATCAATGCTAAGATTGGAAGGAAGAAGTGAAATAAGGTTCTTGCTCAAATTAAAAACGCTTTGTGTCCCGGCCCGTAGGTTGTAGCTCAGCCAGTAAGTGCAACGGATGACCTACCCAAATTGCATGCATGAAGACGTTTCACTTCATGATGACATCTTATTTTATATTTAATTGTTTCAAACAATTAGATACAATTAGATTTAAAAAATAAGATTATTATTCATGCATGCAATTTGGGTAGGTGATCCGTAATAGGCCTACACTTCTCCTTCTTTAATTGGGTCTGCATCCTTCACGGTTGAAGATTCTTGCAGACTGATGAGTGTGTGTGTGTGCTTACGTTAGCCAGGTGCACGGTGCAAGAAAAATGCTACTTATTGGTTGAGCTACGTACAGCCTAGGGGACACACATCGTTTTTGATTTGAGCAAGAACCTTATTTCACTTCTTCCTTACAATCTTAGAATTGATGATGATAATATTAAAATAATTTCTTACCTGAAAACACGGAGATAAGACCGTCCCATATGAATTTCATGGGACAGTTAAGCGTTCACCCGTCCGCAATAAAGAAAGAGATTTTCAGCGCCCGTTATAAAGGCATGGGAAGAAGCAGAAAAATCGGACTTTGGTCGGGTTTGATAGGTGTAGCATTAGTTGTGGAGGCTGTCCGGAATAGATACCAACATCTATAAAATGCCTGATATTTCCTCTTTGTAATCATGTAACTTTTAATAATTTTCGAAAATAGATAGTTCCGTCATTTTTAAGATTTCAAAACACTTATGGGTAGAATTTGGAAGAGATTTAAGCGTAATTTAGAAGAAATGTGCTTGTTCACGCCCCCTGTGTGACTTTTCCATTGGACTTACGCGCGAACGGTATAAGCTACAAATTATATACCATGTCGAAAACATAGGTCATTTCCTCAGCTTTCATAATATATTAAATTTATTATGATTGGTTGAAAAATAGGTCCGTCAAAATGACTTGACAAATTGTTATGTCTGCAAGAAAATATAACCTGAAGTGGCTTTCTTGAGTCGATGCGACGTGTGCAATAGCTATGTATTGCTCGCTCTTACACCGCTGATGTCTAATTGAGCATGACGTTTAATGGTAACAAAATGCCACTTATTCATATCTATTAGTTAAATGAATGTAACCAAACTATAAAATAATTATACAGGAACAAATATTTCCATATCATAATCAACAATACGTTTTCAAAATTAGTTAAATTAAGATGTATTTATAGGTATGTATAGCCATGATTAAGAGATTTTTGTTGTGTAACAGGATTCCGGACTGTATCCATTCTACATGCAGGGTATACGCGCGTGTACTAGTGTGTACCGTATACTACGCGCACTGTATCGCCATTGTATGCGCTTAATATGCCATGTGTGTTGCTTTATGCCTAATGTGTGTGTGATGCGTTGGGGTACTATAGGGCCTGTGTGTGTGCCACAGCAGAATACATACAATGTTCTCTTTAGCTGTACCACATGTTCAGGAGACCCGGCGTGTGATCAAAACACTGATATCATGCACTCTAATTTTAACAAATTAATATATTATTCTGACGGTCCGAGTCACAATTTCCACTGTTCACAGCTAGGCTTATGAGCCTAACATCATACACCCCCATTTGCTATAATGGACACGTCCAATGTACGTTTGTTCAGCTACGCTCCTGTGCGACGCGTTTCCAGCGCGTATCAGTAAAACCTGCGTTTGACTCCGCACAGTGTTAAGTGCTGGTATTTTCTACGTCGCGTTAACTGTCCAAATCGAGCAAAACTAATTCATATGAAACCCCCATTTCTCAGGTCCTCGCGACAACCTCCATTGTTAATTTTGTCGCACGCGTAAACTGCGTGTACTTTGCATGTACTTTATTTGTATGTCGAGCGATCGCTAGCTACGCGCTTCGATATCGTTCCGTTGGGTCACGTGACCAGTACTTTAATCAACATTGATTAAACTTTAACCGGAAGGGGGCTTTCACACTGATCTCTACCCAATCAGTGGGCTTTCATTACTGTCGGAATTTTGTTTTTAATCCATGCTGGGTTACAATTTTTGCCAACGACTTAGACTTAACCAACATAGGTTAAAAGGAATAATTTTGATCAACACTGTTTTTAACCAACGCAAGATTAAAAGTAAATTTTAATCAACACTACATTTTTAACCAACGTTGAGCGTTTTTTAATCAACAATTTTTTAACCCGCAGTTTTTTAATACTTGTTTTAACAGTGTAGAACAAGTATTACAATTTTTAATCAAGTTGGTTAAAATTTTAATCAACCACGGATTACCAGGTGAATCACACAATCGTTGGTTAAACTTTAACCAACAGCCTGTTGATTAAAACTTTAACCTGTGGTTGATTAAACATTTTAATCAATTATTGGTTAAACAAATTTGCTCAATGTTGGTTAAAATGGTGTTGATTAAACTTTAACGATTTGTTGATTAAAACTTTAATCTTTTGTTGGTTATTTATGCTTTGTTCGGGGCTGATTCACATGTTGTTGGTTAAACTTACATGGGTCGTTGGTTAAAATTGTAACCATTGTAGGTTAATTATTTTTTGATTCACACGATGTTGGTTAAACTTTAGTGGGTTGTTGGTTACAGTTATAACCACTGTTGGTTAAACTTACGGGGGTTTGGAGGTCTTATCCTCGTGTTTGCAGATAAGAAATGGTTTAATATGATTATCATCAATGCTAAGATTGGAAGGAAGAAGTGAAATAAGGTTCTTGCTCAAATTAAAAACGCTTTGTGTCCCGGCCCGTAGGTTGTAGCTCAGCCAGTAAGTGCAACGGATGACCTACCCAAATTGCATGCATGAAGACGTTTCACTTCATGATGACATCTTATTTTATATTTAATTGTTTCAAACAATTAGATACAATTAGATTTAAAAAATAAGATTATTATTCATGCATGCAATTTGGGTAGGTGATCCGTAATAGGCCTACACTTCTCCTTCTTTAATTGGGTCTGCATCCTTCACGGTTGAAGATTCTTGCAGACTGATGAGTGTGTGTGTGTGCTTACGTTAGCCAGGTGCACGGTGCAAGAAAAATGCTACTTATTGGTTGAGCTACGTACAGCCTAGGGGACACAAATCGTTTTTGATTTGAGCAAGAACCTTATTTCACTTCTTCCTTACAATCTTAGAATTGATGATGATAATATTAAAATAATTTCTTACCTGAAAACACGGAGATAAGACCGTCCAAACCCCCATTTCTCAGGTCCTCGCGACAACCTCCATTGTTAATTTTGTCGCACGCGTAAACTGCGTGTACTTTGCATGTACTTTATTTGTATGTCGAGCGATCGCTAGCTACGCGCTTCGATATCGTTCCGTTGGGTCACGTGACCAGTACTTTAATCAACATTGATTAAACTTTAACCGGAAGGGGGCTTTCACACTGATCTCTACCCAATCAGTGGGCTTTCATTACTGTCGGAATTTTGTTTTTAATCCATGCTGGGTTACAATTTTTGCCAACGACTTAGACTTAACCAACATAGGTTAAAAGGAATAATTTTGATCAACACTGTTTTTAACCAACGCAAGATTAAAAGTAAATTTTAATCAACACTACATTTTTAACCAACGTTGAGCGTTTTTTAATCAACAATTTTTTAACCCGCAGTTTTTTAATACTTGTTTTAACAGTGTAAATAATCATTTTGGACTTTAATATCGGAGGTAAAGAAGGATGGAACAGTCGTCCGACATAATGTATACGAGAACGCACATTTTAAGAATGATCATGAAGTTTACCCTTTTTTCTATTTTCTAATCTCTGGTTTTATGGATAGTTTCTTGCAATGCATTTAATGTCAATAACACGTCAACATATCGAGACGATAAAAAGAAAGAAAAAATAGTGGCATATGAAGATCCCAGATTCGGAAACGAAACCCCCGATTTTATCTCTATACGGGATGAAATTGAGATGAATGAGATTGGTTGAGTTAGACAAAATGCCAATGCGGGATTTGAAACTCAAATCCCATCAATTCTGATAAATAAATCGGAATCTAAGCCGGGAATTCATAAACAACCGAGCGATCAGGTCACAGATCGGACGTCCAATATTGAAATACATCCGAATTCTATAGCCAGATAGATCTATCTTTGTCACGTTTTTCAAAATAAAGCAGGGGTATGCTTGGAATTTCGATTGTTGTTTTCTTCCCAGAAGATAATCTTGTATGATTAAAACAAAGATGAATTATTTGCTTTCATTGCTTGTCACTGATTATACTAATTATATTTATACATAATTAAAATTGTATATATATATATATCATTCAATATTGAGATCTAAAATACAGGCACAGGAGATCAAGAAGGGAAGAATAATCAAAACATATCTAAGATGTATAATAGAGAACGAAAACAAAGGAGGAGAAGAAGAGAGACAGGAAATATCGAGAACGATTCATCTTGAACATCAACAGTTGACTGGGAAGCACAGACATCACGTACAAGATAAATTGTTAAAGGTGATATCCAAAATAAAAACGCAATGGTCAACAACAAAAATATATCTAGATAACTATATAATTGCAAGAAATAACTGAATAATAGATTGATATTATCACTGATGATGGAGTAACGGCGTCATGAGTGTAAAATTTAGTGCAAATATGGACTCAGTGATATATTTTATTCTGATTAATGTGGTCATGTTATTGAGGCTGGAACATTCATCGTGTATGTCCCGATTGAACGAGCCCAATTCTGTTAACAGCAGTACGATGCTAGCTCTGTGTTTGTTTGTTTGTTTGTTTTTATTTCTGCGTTTTCAAAATAGAACATAATCATATACATAAAGTAACAATTATTTCTTCATTTTACATAATTATAAATTGTTAAGTACATTAAATAAGATGCATACAAACACAAATATTTGTCAATGAAAATAGATAAATTACAGAAAACGCAGGAGACCGCCAACATGAGCGGTAAGCTTGAAATTGTGTATGCAATAAGTATGTTATAAAGTGAACGCCCTTCTGGCTCTCAAAGTTCTTATACCACCACCATGTTCACCTCAGACCTATGTTCAGTTCAGCCTAGCTCCGTCATGCGTCAGGACGTGGGCCCGACGAGGCGTTCGAGTCTGGCTGGCCTGGCCAAGCTATATAGAGCCTCTTGATTTCAATGAAAGGACCATGTTTATGACATTGGAGCTGATGTAATCCATCTCACTGACCTTTTTGACTTTCTTAGCTTGGTTGGTGGCATTCAATGTCTCCTTGTAACTCACAAGGAGAATAGACGTCAAGATGATACATGTCTTCCTCTTTGGTATAGCGGTGGGGTATATATCCACCGTGTTGGCGGGCTTGAATATGACATTTCTCTATTTTTTTTATGTTGAAGTTATTTAGTTCAAAAATTCAATTAAGTGCTTATTTCATGCTGCATAAACCAGCAAAGATGCAATACACTCATAAGAAATATAATTTACATTATGAGCATTTGTGCTTTCGACATGTTTGAGGGAACAAACTGGATAGAGCTAGACAATACAAAATAGACAGACATGACTGAGAAGGAATGAAAATTAGGCATGAATGAAATTAGAACATAATCATTTAGAGACTAGATGGCAATAATGTGATAAAATGCGTTTCACAATATTCGCGCAACCAACATTATAGAGGCTGACTCTTCTCCCCTATACATATAGCCTAGCCTACACAAAATGACTGCCTGACCTACATTACGAAAAAAATAGAAACAAGATGGAAAGAAATGGTGAGAGGAAGAGGCAATTATGGAATGGAAGAAGAAAAGAGATATGGAGACAACAAGCAGAAAGACAGGTAGAGGAGATTCGGAGAAAGAGAAAGACAGAGAGAGAGAGAGAGAGAGAGAGAGAGAGAGAAAGAGACAGAGAATAAAAAGAAGCAGTCGGGACAAATAATAGTGAACACATTCTAAGAAGAAAAAAACACATCCGGAAAGTCAGAGTGAGAGAGGTGAGAGAGAGAAAGAGAGAGAGAGAGATAGGGGAAGAGAGAGAGAGAGAGAGAGAGAGAGAGGGGGGTAGATGAGATCGAGAGAGATATGAGATGAACACTAAAATGATCATCTTCAATGTCAAAGATGGCCGTACGACAAGACGTCTGAACCTCAAGCTGCACTTTCAGCTTGACAATCGATGCTTTTAGCGCTGTTTTTCACGTCATTTCTCAGAGTTTACACTGGCTCAGTGTTTCCTCGGGATTTATTGACTCAATCATTTGATAGTTGTTACTCAATCTTCCCCTCATGTTTGATTTGATCACTTTGTGGCGTTGCTAGCCAACTTCCAAAATGGCGGGATCTAAGCTCGAAAATAACTTCAGTTGTTTGCTTCACGTAATGGCTTCGAGGCAAAATTATGCCCTCGTTGAGATATTTTATCTCGTGGTGTCTTCTTACGAACACAATCCATTGGTCAGTTGTTTCATTTTTAACAGTTCATGCCTTCGAAATTCAGGCAGAAGATTCACTCGATGTTAGAGTGTAATGCCTATCGAAAACGAGGCGTCATTTCACTGGCACAAGATTGCGGCAATGACTGGCGCAGCCTTGAACTTGCTTCGAGAAAGTGACATTGTACTAGCAGTGAATGGAAACATGAACAGTGCAAATATTACTTTAAATTACTGGCGCATGCGTTAATTATTTGGATTGGCGCAGGGAGTGACGCAAGCGAATGACGCATCCTAAAAGGTCTTAATGATTCAAATGAAAACGCATGAAACGATGTGGTAAAAAATAATTCATATTTCAGTCACACGGAAAAATGATTCATGATTTTGCACAAACTTTACATGCTCAATGGTATCCACGTGAAAGTCGATATTCGATTACACCTTCAAAGTGAATTTCATTAGTTCGAGACGTTTCTCGAAAATAGATTTGATAGTGTTTTTAAGTAACCAATTTCGAAATTCTAACATGTAAAAGATGCAACAGCTAGCTCGCGTGCATGGTAAACCGGTTTCTTCGAAAACAAGTCGTAAAATACACCACTTATGTATTGCATGACAGCTCACAAACTCTGCTAAAGTTACCAATGTGACAAACACTTCTTTCTTCTAAACCCAATTCGAACTATTTTCTCCGTCAGTCTCTCGGATAATTTTACCTATCGGCTGGTAAAGAGAAACCCACTTCGCCGAGGCGCGGAGACGATCGACCCGTGACAGCTTGGCGGTGAACCAATTACAGGCAAGGCTCGGCTGGTGCAGTTTTTGGTTTGATACGCAGTTTATGTCTTCGTGTGCTTGCTGTAACATGTTTAAATGAATGATAATTCCTTCTTGTATGATTCTATTACATACATTGTATGTTTGTATGTTCCTGTCTATCTCTGTCTTCACCCGTCTATAATTTATCTTCAAATATACCTCTCCCCGTGGATACCTTTTTTTTTCTCGACAATGATAGCCTCTCTCTCTCTCTCTCTTCATTCTGTGACTTTAAATATTTTATTGATCAAATATCTATATACTCTCATTATAATAGTTTATAACAAGCAATCAACAATTATAGCTCGTGCAGTATGCACGTGATACTAAGCGGAGGCGCAAGGTCCCGGGTTCGAAACCAAGTCAATGCGATAGTGCCCTTTGGTAAGGCATTAATCCTCATTATTCAGTTCCTCGGAGCTATCGGTCCCCTGGATGTATACCTACAAGCATACCCATGCTTTCCTCGCAGTCGGGTGAAACAAACAAACAAACAAAACTTAGAACATTTTCATATCTACGTTAGATAGATCAGTGGTATAGTATAGTGGTCTCGTAACGGGGAGGTCCTGGATTCGAAACCACAGACCTTTAGAAAATCAAAATCATCTATTAATAATTATGAACTATAGAGTCTCTCGGATATTAATTCAAAGTAATAGGCTCTCTTGCTGCTGCTTGTCTGCAATCATAAACTGATTTTTTTTTTGGTATTAATTATTTAATATAAATTTGTCTATGAACATACCTATAGTGAAAATCATGTAGTGAAAACTCACAATAAACAAATTTAAATATCGAATGTTACCAGAGGCGAAATTCACTCATTGCTTAAGAATGTTAGTTGGTGAAATAAAATAAATGCCCTGCCCTCAGCATTAAAATATTCACATCGAGGAGGCTGATTACGTTAGGTAAATTGACAGCTAATACCTATCGATTTCTCACTACAAGCATTATTCTCTTGATTCAAGAGAAATTCTGTCAAATAAGCACAAAGTAGGATGTCAATATCCCTTAATTTCCCTGCCATAATGTCGATTAATTGGTAATATGATGCACGTCTATAGTCAGAATAAAAACAGATCGATGAGAAATCATAGGCCGCCAAAGGGCGGAAATTTATACGGGTAAGGACTAAGGAGTGAAATGAAAGAGAAAAATTTGAGCGTTGGGCAAACTCACATCTCGGTTACAAATCAGACGCCTTGCTCTGGTTTTAATCAAGTTTAGGAAATGTAAGACAAATCAACGTTTCGGTAGGGAAAACCCCTTAATTTTCCAGCAGTAATTTAAGAAATGGGCAGAACGAATACTGACATGACAATGGATTGACATTTAGAAAATGTACATGCACATATTTTTTAATAGTTCAAAATGACATGAAAACACATCTCATTTACGTGCAGTTTTCATTCTTTTTTACATTAAGTGTTATTCAACGTTCGAGCATCAGAGTCATAATATTGCACATTAACTTTCTAAGAGCATCTTGTAGGAAAAGCAAGTCATTAAAACTCCAACATTCAATTTCTTATAGCATGCATCAGTTCACAAACGTGTTTGTCTTCACTCTGTATCTAATTCAAAACACAACTGCGTTACTGCATACAAATTGCACGACTGTACAAATTCAATCGCACGCCTAAATCAATAGAATATATAGCGTAACAATGAATATAATTCACGAAACAGGTGTATGCATTGTAGTATTTCGTTAAAAAAAGTCTCGGCTGAAATGTTATATTGCTATATTGATTCATTATAAGATCATTTATTGATCGGCGTGTACTTTGTTGATAACATTTTGATGTGAATTGCATTCGTGTGGAAAGCTTTAAATATATTGCAGAAAACATAGAGATTTATTGATAAAACTTCGGAGATGGAAGTTACTTGCAAGGAGTAAACATTGAAATCATTTCCCGTTGTTGGATTGGATGTTTCCCAGCGGTTTTCCGACAGAATGTGATTGATGTAACTTCATTCATTTCAAAGTATAGTACACTCTTATTTCCACGGAGTCAAATTTCACTCTAAATGGCGTCAGCTGGGAGTCAACTCTATTCCTAGTTAAAGTGACACGGATTCCGAATCAATTTGACTCGGATTGTGTGGCATCAGCTGAGAATTGACTCAATTCAGAGTCATGATGACTCCTTTTCCGTGTCACTTTAACTCGGAATAGAGTTGACTCCCAGCTGACGCCATTCAGAGTGAAATTTGACTCCGTGGAAATAAGAGTGTAGACGCACAGTAGCAGTGCACTACATAGAGGTAATATTATTAATTTCTTATTGAAATATCCAAGTAAAGTACAGTCTTCTTGTTTTCATGAAGGTGTATTGTAATATTGTAAGATGAATTGGCTAGTCTATTGATAAGTTCAAAATCTATTTATAATTTCCAACTAAAATAACACCGAATAAAATAACGTAAGGCGGAACCCATTTACTGTATGTCTGAATATTACATATCAATGATTAAAGTTTATTAAAAAGTTTCTGATTAACAATACAAACTTAAGACATTACTGAGGGCTAATGAGTGGCGGTTCAATTCCTTTTTGTAGTATTGAGAGGGGTGTTGAGTAGGCTTACATATTCCAATGGCGGATCCAGGAACTCTAAATAGTCTATAGTGGGGGTGTGCATCTGACGCCCTAACGTTTAAGTGCATTTTCAAAATACACAGAGTTAGGCATGAAACTTGGGATGAAAGCAGAGGGAAGCGCGCGTCTCTATACCTTCTGCATCCACCAACGTTAAACAGCAAAACACGAGTTCCCATGTTTATGTACCCAATCTATAGCTCCGTAACATAACTTTTGAGTCAATATTCAACCTATTTATCCACCAGCATGGTCTGAAGTAATGTAACGTCTTTACACAGGGATATCATTCCTGATCAATATCCTTCTTCGTTCTTTTTTCCCTTCTCTCTCTGTCTGTCTCTCTCTCTCTCTCTCTCTCATTTTATCTGTTGATATTGCGTCGTCAAGACTTTTCCAGATATATGAGTTTTTGATCGCCACATTCCGTCCCCCGAGATGGGATTGACTACATCCCAAGCCAATACCGTCCAATCAAAGGTAAATTAAATTGCATCTCTCCCCCCAAAATTGCTCGAATGGAATATTGCCGATTTGCCGAAGATTAATCTCGTAATTCCGCCCTCGGCTAAATGTGGATCCCAGATGTCTCAAGAAGACCAGTGACGCAGGGGCGTTCAGACGAGCTTATAAATCAAGTTTAGTCCAAGTTCAGTTCGCACTTCTCGGCAATGATAAATTACAGTAAACTAGTGTTCGGACCATTCTAATTCGGACGGTCCCGTCTATGGCGCACTTCTTCACAATAATTCGTCACTTCGTGAAAATAAGGACGATTTATTGTCAGTTGTAAAGAACATGTTTGGAACCGGGTTCAGGGCGCACTGCTTCACAATGATCACGAGGAAAACGTGTTCAGAAGCGGTTTAGAACTGGTTCAGCGCGCTCTTCGTCAGTGATCCCTACAATAGTTTATTGCGAAGAACGTGCCTTTCCTAGGATTAAACCTTCAATGCCAAGTGAATGACAAAGACCCGTATGCTACAACGTGTGAAGTAACAATGAGTGACGGACCGTCAATTTCCATATGGACTCATGGTTGTACTCCATATGTGGTACCTCGAAACGTGCTCCAGCGACAATTGCTCTACAATCTTTTTCCTACCCCATCCAAGTTACTAACTTTACCCCTGGACCCAACACTTTACCTAACTCTAACCTCAGATGCAACATAAACACCAACTGGAACCTGAAGCCTAGAGGTGTCGTGGAAGAGTGGCTTGAGCACTTGACTGGAAATACTCAGGTCGTGTGTTCGATCCCCGACAAGGCATTAATCCACATTTGCCACTCCATACCCAGGAGAGAAATCGGGACCTGGTACTAATAGGATGACGAAGGTCTTCGTGATAGTAATTGCCATTATACCCTCATAGTGACCATATGGTTATACTCCCCAGGAAGTGGAGATGGTGCACAATGTGCGTGAATAAATCCGATGACCTGGGTGATAATAATATTCGTAGAGAAGTCATTTCGTATTTAGCGCTATATAAATCTCGATTTATTATCATTATTATTATTACTCTTAGCACTATTATAATTACTATTATTATTTTCCAAACCATATTTCTTTTTCAATATAACATAACTCGTGCAAATGTCGCGGGAGCCTTTGTCGAATCTCCTCTGAGTGATTTTGAAATAGAAAGGAATCATTAATACGGTTTGGTTGTTGATTATTCTTAAGTATCCTATCATATTTTATCTTCATCATCTTTTCCAACTTCCTCCTTCTTTCGGCGCCGTCTTTGTAATTGTCATTACTTGCCTCTAAATTCATCTTCTCTTCATACATATCTTCATGGTTCTTCTTTCATCATCAAGTTCCTTCGTCCTTTTTTCTTCTTCAACATCTCCCTTTCCCTCAACTTCTTCCGACTATTTTCACTCCTGTTTCCTTGCTTCTCCTAAGTATCTTTGCTCATCATCAAATTGTATTTCTCCATCTGATTCCTCTCCTCCATTTTCTTCTTCCGTTTCCCATGTTCCTTCCTTCATTCTCTTCTCTTTTCTCTTCGCACCTTGTCTGCTTTCTACTTCTCTTAATTCCACTACTATTAACATCAGCACCTCCACCAAACCCATCCATGCTTCTACGTCTACCAATAAAACTCATAATCACATCTTCTCTCCTACAATTTAATGATGCATGTAACACGAACAAAGAAGCCGTTATCCAACTCGTCTTCGACATCTCACATTTATAATTATCTCAAACATCTTCGTGACACCGACAAAAGAAATATTGCGTTTAAAAGATAGACCGCCGCTCTCAAAGAAACTCGGATGGACTTTTGACTTAGAATTAAAAAATATGGAGACAACTACGATCGTCTACCATGTTCGCCAATCTAATTAATCGTGCGTCTAAATTGCGCCGGAATTCAATTATTGTCATAAAAACTGATTACGACTATTTCCAAGGTCATCGAAGTTCGACGTTGCCAATTCAAAGATTCTACAGTGTCCTTTAGTCAAGAATAGAAGGAAAACATGGTGTAATGCAATTATTTAGAAAAAAATACTGCGTCAGAGTAAGTTGCCTGAGGAAAAATTTTTCTTTATATCTTACCGTTGCAAGTGCTTTTTAACGAAACAGAGTATGAAGCGCTCTTGAAATTATTGGATATTGCAAATGTTATCGGAACAAGGGGTGTCTTTTATCTCTCTCGAGCTCTATAACGCAGGCCATATGAATGTGCCCTTATCAGATCAAAAATGCATTACCAATGTTTCATATTTCATCAACGATCCCGGCAACCCGAGAATCATAACGGGTGCATGGCTTTTTACAACTGGAGCACTTATTTTGTTTGTAGTATGTGGCGGGAAAATTGGGTGGTGAGATGGTATCGTGACTTAAGAACATGGTTGCTATGGTAACAATGCAAAGGTGGTTTTGTGAAGAACTCTGAGGTGTAGGGTAAATGGAACGATGATGATCATGATGATAAGATGTACTTTTAAGTGTGCCAAGAAAGATGAAATGATATGAAACATGTATGGTTGCACATCTCATCGTCTTCGCTACGGTTGCCATGCCATGGTGAGCCCGTTATTACAGTACTGTTACAGACAACCATATATCGATACTAATATAATGTTAATCTCAGTTTTCTGCAAACCTTAATGAAAGGCATTTGCTGTAAACAATAACATTTCCAACACTAATTTTGCTTCTTTTTGGGGTGGAAGGGGGGGGGGCGGAAGCCGCTAACTCTCTCTCTCTCTCTCTCTCTCTCTCTCTCTTGCTTATGATAATGAGGCAATAAACTATTTGGTTCGATAATGACTTTTCACCACAACTTTTCATTGTCAGAGCTGGGGAGGGGGGGGGGGATTTAAATGTTGATAGCAGAAAAATATGGCATCGCTGTGGTCGCAGATAAAGATTTCAAAAAATAATTCATGATGGAAAATGTTCTGTCAGAACATTAGGCACCGCTCGAGAGAGGGCAGTGCAACGGTGAGATTTTGAAAACAATAATAGAGTTTGGTCAATTTGATGCTAAGCACGTTGCTTTGCCGAAGAATTATGCACAACGATGCTACCTCCCTCCACTATAATCGAGTCGGACTTATTTTTCAGTAACAGCAATTGACCAGCTAAATGCAGCCATTTTAAATCAGTATCTTAATGTTATGCAGTCCATACAAATTGCACCATCTGCGTCCATTCTTGCAAGCTATTTCAAACGTACTATTTTACTTAAATTTGGGACATAAACAAATATCTATCAGAGTATTTCATACACTATCTTTCTAAAACTACATTATAACTCGTTCTAAACCCTCTTCCCTATAGATCGTTTAATTTTTTTTTTAAAATAAAGTACATTCCTCTTCACACTAAACAATAATCCTTTTGCGCAAAACTTCTGAATGCTCTTTATACAGTTGAAATAACAAATAAGCATCATCAATTTGATTCATGGTTAAATAAAATCGTTTGGTTGTGTAATGATAATATATCATCGTGATAGTAGTTCCTTTAAAGACAAAGTGACCAAATATTTTGTTTTAAGGAGTCGTTGACTCCTCTCATGATGATAAGGCGAACACCCTCTCTCTCTCTCTCTCTCTCTCTTTCACTCTTTCTCCCTCCCCTCTCTCTCTATCTATTAAGCTCCCTTTTAGTGAAATATCTCTTGTGGTGCTGGTATAGTATTTCAATATTGCCATCATGGTTGATTACGGCGAATTGAAAGAAGATAAGTAGTTTTTGAGGATCAGGATGAGCCCTGGTTATGCGAGAGCAATGTGACAAGAGCTGTCTATGAGATTGATATGGTCTGATAAGGATATTTATTAATCACATTTTATATGGTGTTAACGCCCTGCTGACTCTCACCAGACGATATGAACAGTGAGATCCATTATAATTATAATAATTGGGATGGTGAAATTTCGATTAATTAAAATATTTTGCAAAGCACGATGGGTAGATGTTTCAATATTTCAATACGCTCCCTCGCTTATAATGTTTCTCCACGGTTTTTCTCCTGAATTTCCGTTCCCCTCCCCTACCCCCACGTTAATGAAAATAATGTACAACCTCATACCACTCTTTTGTTTTGTCTTGTGTTGTTTTTATATAAAAGAGAAAATGAATAAATCCGCTTTTGGCAATTTCCTGAGAATCCCAGTCTACGTTCACATCTACCGAAGATGAATACTAAAGCAGAGACAAATACTTCCGAACAAGACATCATAATCAGCACCCTATATTCACCCTTTCATGTAATTGCTCTTTATTACATCCTGGCTACAAGATAAGCTCCTATTGATTAAGATGACGAATTTCCATATATGTAAAAAAAAAAAAATAGCCCCCACACTGGTTAGCATAGTTAAGTTAAGATAACCTCAAACAAAAATGTTTTCTTTTTCCTCATGTGCGTCGACTGACCTTAAAAGGGAAGAATTTTCTCTGGAAGCACACTAATCTTTTTTGAATAAAAGTGGTCTCCTGATCAAATCGGTTGTTGTCCTTAATTCAATCAAGACCTGTTAGGAATGTCAAGGGAAAACCCCGCATACGTTTAAATACTCTCCCACCGGAAATGCAAAGTTATCATCGCTCTAATGAATAAAATAATCGAAGCGTAAAATGAGGTCGATGTATGGTGTCCTCAAGGTGACAGATTGGCGTGGGGAAAAAAGAAATGTCGTTGATCATTCTGCAAATATGACATCGAAGTTATACACACAAAAAGACAAATCAATTATGTATATATTTATTCTACGCTGCAATGGATTGGTTCTGCAGCATGTTAAGTATACATGCATCATATATACAGATCATTAAATAAACTTTGTTTTATTCTGTTGAACCGTTAACTATAAAGTTGAGAAATATTTGCATAATTTTCTTCTTGATCAACAGACTATAATTGTCTGAACACATATCTAAAAGCAAATACATTGTAAAGATGATGGGTTAAAAAAATGGATAATGAAAAAATGTGGTGCAGCAAAACGTGTTTTTAGATTTCTGTTTTCAGAAAAGACTTTATAAACATCGCGTCGAAACACATACCCAATTGGGGAAATGTTCATAATTCATTCCATAAAATCCGTTTCCTCTGATTTCTTCAGCATGCACTAGTACCCGATGTTACTGTACAACCCCCGCGTAAACAGGGAAAATTCAATCATTCATTTAAAATCCAGTAAACGAGAAATATGCCAAATCGACCCGTAAGCATGACCGCCTTGTGGGGAAAGATCGATAATAAAAACAGTTTCTGAAAATGATATTTTCATAACATTCGAGCGAGGACTGAAATCAATTGTAAAGTATCCGTCAACATGGCAGTTGTTTCGAAAATAAATTGATTTCCTGGGATAAATTTTCATCCGTATTCGTTAGCATTGGAAAGATAAGTTAGTAGTAACTGTTAAATCGCCAGCGATTTGACGTTTTAAAGAGCGTATAACGTATACGTTAAGACGTTTGCCTACGACATGGGGGATTTTTTTTTCTTCTGATACGTGAAAATTTTTGTGACGTATTTTTAGTATTTCTACATTGAGTTAAACAGACTCCATTGGGCTAAATACTTGTAATTTGAATAACTTTAGAAAAGAAATTAGCATAGCTCAATTACATCAAATACTACAGCCTTGTGAACAAAATATTTCATACTTAAGCACATATTGCTTAAAATAGTTAATGCATGAAATTGATTCCTAAAAGATCGCTTATCCCCTTTTGACTTTTACTCTTCTGAAAATAATTTGTATATAAAAGAATATTGTAGAGTACATTATTGAGAAGGTCAATAATGGGTTATATTTCTTTTAGTTAATTCCACTATTAGTATACCTTGAAGACAGACAATGTAGTGTCCATTTTGTTTGTTACTACATTTTTGTATACTGCACTCCCGTAATTTATTCCCGCTCTTTATTTTCGTCCGAAGTCTCTTTGCTCATGTTACTAGTTATGTGAATAACATGGTTACCTAGGCGTATGTTTAAGGTACGAATAATTATTTGTTAACACTTTGTCTTCTGCTTGTTGATGAGGAAGGCCTTGAAATCCCTGAATTATAAAGCCATAGACTACTGAATTCTCAGATTCACATAGGCTGAATACAGAGACTACCCAGATCCGCAGGTAATGGGTTAAAGAGTGAATTAAATTTAACAAAGTGAGTGAAATGACAATTAACAAATCCACTAATTAAGAGTAGAATGCGATAAGAGTCATCTCATATCTCTTTCTAGTAACCTTCCTTTGCCCACTTTCCTTTCAAATCTAAGATCCATTTGCATTCCTTTCCGCCGTTCGATTGGGGGTTACGCTTTTGTTTAATATAGTTCTCAACTGAAAACCTTTGAACATTAATAGTTCTAAATGGTTTACTTTTCTTCTTCTAACCTTTTACCCTGCAACTAAAAGCTCTATGCTCTCTCTCTCTCTCTCTCAGTTGTTTTTTCATTCCCACTCTTTGTATGTATTTAATTATACTACTGTATTTAAAAAGCAAATGGCTAAGTACATGTTTGAGAACTCATTGGAGGGATCGAGTCAAATTGCTTTTCACCGCCAGTACAGATTGCGTAGATAAGGCCACAACATTTCCACTTACATTCAGGGGTTGACCTTAAAAACCCATCCCCAGACCAGCAGTTTCGAACCTGCCAATCCCCCATGCACATCCAACTCAAATCAGATAAGAAGAATACCCGCAACATCGTTTACAAACATTTACCTTTGATGATTCGGCGCCGAGACGTGGGTCGAGATAAGATCGCAACATTTACATAGTAGACCGGTGGCTGTGGTTTTTTTCTTAGAGCTTGCTTTCCTGATATCATTAATTCATGTTCTTTACGAAGCAGATATAGGAAGCCCGGAGCGGAGGGCAAAGAGCTAGAGCGTTACATCGTGATAAAGGCGGGTGCATGGTCCCGTTTCGGGTGTGTCCATACGGAGAGCTTCCCAAGATTGTTAGTTTGAAATTGTGGGGTTTTGAATCAACCCTTTTTTTTAATCGGGAAGACTGTGGAGAAATTAACTCAAATTCAATCTTACAACTATTACCCTATTGTCCAGTCCATACCAAATAATTTCGGATTTCGTAATACGCCATTGTAATATTGGACTCGTGATGCACAAGGCATCAGCGCTTAGAGACTTCGGTGGTAAGCGCTTTATAAGTAACGTTTTTATTATTATTATTTATTATTAAGGCTATTGAAAGTGAATTGGGTTCATTTCAAGACTTTGCGATCGTGGTGGTTTGTTTGAAGATTTATTTTATTCAAATCAAGCAATGTCTGTCGTTATTTGGTTTGCATTATAAGTTTGGTTTGCAATTTCGATATTCAAGTCGGGGTAAAATTAGGATCACGGAAATAATTACCGTTTGTACGTTAAGGTTCGCCGAGCCGTGGTTCAAGTGTAATACAAAATTATAATAAACGTGTGATGATTACCAGAATCATGTTCTGGGGAAAAAATAATTCCCTTTTAGAAAAAATTCTGGGTCCGCCTCTGCTTCAGGAAGTGATAGCTCGTTGGTTTTACCGTGATGAATATTATACATGTCATTCAAATATATTATATAGCTTCGACACATTTTACATGAACAATGCTTAATATTGGACAAACAATAACATGATTTATGTAGAGGGTGTTAATGAGCTAACATTGCGAAAGACGGGAAGCATTAATCGGTTTTTGCATACGGATTAAATCAAGAACATTCTTGTTCATCCCTCAAGATCAAACTATATCTACATGAAGGGATACAAACATCTTAAATCAGAATTACCATGACTTAACATTTTATGTATCTAATGAAGATTAATTCTAATCTGGATTTGTTTCCACCGTGAGAACACCACCCTGGTCGACTCCATTATTCATGCACCACCCTCAGTAGACCACCTGTGAACAGCTTTGATGGAGTCTCATGTTTCTAAGTCGATATTCCCTTCAGACGCAGATCAAAGGAAGCATTGAAAAAGTCGCAGATATTCGAGTCGAAAACATGATTAAAAGCAAAGGGAAATAGAGAGGAAAATACCATTTTATCCTCCGGGCACCGGAATATGAAATAGCGATATTTATCGAGTATTTGGTGTCATTTAAGAATGGTGTGGCAACAGGGTGCCCAAGAGGTATATGTACTTTGTAGCACTATACGCCAATGTGACATGTAAGTCATGTCTTATTATCTTACATTGATGCACAACAAATTTCAAAAGAGACAAGGAGAGAATTTTAACAGCCACAGCCAGAGACATCGAAGATTTGCCACCACAACGACCTGTAGATGTTTAAACATGTGTACATAACTGGCTAGCTCTTATTCAAGTGGCATTATTCACAAACTAATGTATACGTTTATATCTACGTTTCCTTTTTTTGTCACGGTTTTATTTTAATGCCGGATTGTTAATCCTCTTATTTGGCTAAACTATCTCATTCCTGGACCCTGTACACAAACCGTTCGTTCAATGCATTCAAATCAATGGTATAACTAAAGAGTAATCGCCAATTGAAATCACTCCGAGGTTATTTAAATTAATTATACAGTTGTCAACGAGTCCACATGATCATATAGTTAAAATGTAAAAGTATGATTTAATATTCTAAAAAAATGTAGTGCTGAGTTTATTAATGAGCAATGTGTAACTTAAAATGTGTTCAATTGACCTATGCTTTATAGTTGTAACCATGTGAAAGAAGAATTTCCACTTAATGTGGACAATAAAACAAATCAATCAATCAATCAATCAGATGAAATGTAACAGAGCTAAGGTGAATTGTACAGAAAATATTTTATCATCCACACCTAGAGTACACGTATGGAAGCATATAATTATGTCGACATGGTAGAAAACCTTTCGTATTACTCCCTCAAGAGAGTATACCAACACTTGTTGAATAGGTTAAACGCACAGACTAAACAGTCCTATAGCTGTTCTTTAAAAATCGCAACAATCCAAACCAAACGCAAGAAGCTGTTGCTTTTCAGATCAACTTCTGGAAGGATCATGGCGATATCTTGGCGACTCGATACGAAGGTAAATATGTCTTGCAACAAAGTGATGAAAAAAGGGGCACGCATTTTTTTTTTGATGGAGTAGATTAACATCATGTCTGGTTAGAAGTGCTGTGACTCGACAAGCAAAGAAGAAAAATCAATCCAACTTTCACCTGCTTTGAGCTGGAGTATGTTTGCGCAACCATGGGATCCGTGTCACCAGGAAAGCTGGCGATCGTTTATAGGGGCGTATCCAGTATTTAATGAGGGGGGGGTGTATAATTCTTTCCAAACAAATCCGATAAGCAAAAAGGAACAGTCGTCTGATATAGTTGGGTCTACATTTAAAAAGGGCACGCAAGATCGGTGGATACAACCATTTTATTAGTGTGTACTTAATATATGTCATTGCGGTTTTGAAGAGGGAGGGGGAGGCGGATCGGCTACCCCTCCCGGCTCTCCCATATACATCCGCCAAGGAGAGGTCCGCGTAGGGCGTGAATGTGTTGCCCTCCATGCATGGTTGTGGAGATAGATAAAGCGCCGGCGGAAGAAGACAAAGAAAAGGTGAGGTGGCATCGGACGAGAGAAGAAGAGACCAGCTGGCAGAGGATGGGAGGAAGGAGAAATAGAAATATGAATATGGGAGGGAAGCAAGCTACTTTTAATGTAATGATAGGCAATCAAGAGATAGAGGGGAGAATGATAGAAAAGGAAAGTGAGACACATATAAACATAAAGATAGAAAGGAGAAAGGAGAGGTAGAGAGAGAGAGAGAAAGAGAGAGAGAGAAAAAGAGAGAGAGAGAGAGAGAGAGAGAGAGAGAGACGCAGAAAGGGGAAAGTAAAGCTGACAGTCCATCGAGATCCATTTTGTTCATGTCAAGTTTGGAAACCGAGACCACGGTCATCTTGTAATTCTAAGAAGGAAAAGGTGTTATGTTTACCATGTTAATAACAAAAACAAAACGTCTTTAACACTAACATTCGTCTTGATATAGCACTGTATTTTCATATTATTGTTTCAAGGACAAAAGCTTGTAGTTTCTTACTAGAGAACCAGTTTTGAAGAAGAAAAAAAAGAAGACATTATGAGTTCAGCATAATAAGATTACAAATAGTACCTGATACTAAAATGATAGTTACGTGGTACGCAAGAATTATACCCAAAAATACTTCATAAAAAGAGAAAACAGAACGAAGAATAAAATGTAGGAGTTTAGGTAAATAAAACAGGATAGGGACGAATTCAACTCCGGAAACGGCCGTAAAGAGAGATGCTCGGCATCTGGTCAAAGACAAATAGAAGCCAAGTCCATTTCTCCGTCCTGATCTGAATGCTTCCCCCGTCAGGCTTACCGTTGATCGATCGCCTTCTCTCGCTCCTTGAATACGACGACGAGTGCCTAATCGATTACCAGATGGCGGGACACTTAGGACGGATCAAAGATGGCTGCCTGTTGCTTCCTTGATTAAAGCTCCCCATCCTCCATCTCTTTGACTCTCTCCCCTCCCCCTCTCTCTCTCTCTCTGCCTCTCTCTCTCTCTCTCTCTCTCTCTATGTGTGTCTGTCTCCCGTCTCTCTGTCTCTTTCTTTCTCTGTCTCTGTCTCTGTCTCTCTCTCTGTGCCTCCCCCCTCTCTCTCTCTCTCTCTTTCTCTGTCTCTGCCCCTCTCTCCCTATCTCTGTCTCTCGCGGTCTCTCTCTCTCTCTCTCTCTCTCTCTCTCTCTCTCTCTCTTTCTCCCCATCTTTCTCTCTCTCTCTCTCTGTTTAGCAGAGTTTACCCACGTAAGCATGATTGCTTTGACGGAGGGTGGTCAAATGAATACATTTGCAGAGGGAGATGTGTTCAATGGCGGTAATATAGGGGAGGACCACAACTGGGTCGTGCCGCCCCCCCCCCCCTCCACTCTAAAACTCAAAGTGGTCTATCCTCAGTGTAGGATGGAAAAAATGTGCCCCTATAAAGAAAATGACGCCAAAGGTAATTTTAAAATGAGATAAGCCCTTCTTTCTTCTTCTTCTAACATCTACACATTATGTCTTAACCCTGTAATCAGCGTCATGTATACTTCACAAAATCTATTCTAAGAAAGGGGTGTCCCTCAAGGGACAATACTTACCCAAGGACAGTCCAAGTTTTTTTAATGGGGATTCGGTCACATTTTCAAACAAACATCTGACACCTCTCCACCTCCCCTTCAAAAAAGAGGAACACATATATAAAGTTGATGTGCAAGCAACAAGACAAAATGATAATGACCTTGAAATAAGAGCAGGAGTACCAAACAAAAATATTAACTTAAAAGACGCCATTTTAATCTCATCATACCCTCTTTGCATTATCATCCCTCATCGAACCTCGTGCATAATAACCATCAATTAGGCACGAATATACAAACAGAATTTAGCACCTTCATTTAAAACTGACAATTAACGCAGCACGTCTTTGTACATGTACATTGTACAATAAGGCCACAGATAGTCGGCCCTGCGTTTGCCGATCGTGCAGGTGTCTGTTTGGAATTAATTTTCGATGCATTTTAAAGAATGATTATAAAAATGTTTTCTCATCTGAAATGAATAATCAACTATTGCCAAGGACACCGTGGGAAACAGATGACAGGTTTTGATGACAGAGAATGCATTTGGAATATTAATACTGCTCAGAGTGTAACGTATGAATGATTCCGTATGTATGGGAATTGTAATCAACTTTCCCTTTATTACTGTAACGTTTACATTTCGCTCTGTTTCTCCGTCGCTCTCTCTCTCTCTCTCTGCAACTGATTATGATATTTTATCTCAACTTTTCTTTCCGTTGTGTCTTTATATTTGTATATCCTGTATTTCACCCATCTCCCTTTAAGCTCCCCTCCTCTGTATGTCGATCTCTCTCTCTATCTGTCTCTCCCTCACTCTCTATGTCTACTCTCTGTCTCTTTCTCCGTTTGTCTCTTTGTCATTTTCCGCTCTGCATCTACCTTCCTTTTCCAATATCTATCTCCTGTAGCTTTCTTTGTTTCTCTTTTCCACCTTTTCACTTTATTCACTTTTTCTCTTTTTCTCTTTTCTCTTGATAGCCCTGTATTTCATACCATGCTTCCTCCTCTTTCTTGGTGATAACATTGTCTCTTCTTATATTGCAATGTAAATGTCATACAAACATGATAGTGCTTTCGGAATCAAAAGCCGATTGAAAATAAATTGCTTGGAAATTGGAATGTCAACTTCACACAAACGTTTCAAGTTTTCATCCAAGGATACATTGGATTTAACATGGGCTATTGTAGTTGCGTACACACGACTCCTTTCTTCAATTGTATACACTAAACATTACACGAGGACATTCCTTCTCAAGATGATAACATTATAACCATGGACATGGTTGCAAGGCTCCCTAAGTCACGTTACATTTATCTTGTATTAGCACGATGTTTTTTTTATCGAAGGCGGATTAAGGGAGAAGGGGTGGGGACGGGGTACACGCCCAACACAACTGTGGCAACAAGTTATATGTTTTTGAGGTGAATTTCTTTACTCTTTACTACATTCTATGACAAGTACAAGGTAACCCCCTTTTAAGTGCCCCTCGGGAGCTAAGAGTGCCTTGAAGGACAATTAGGGGGACATACTTCTTGGTTCAGCACCCCCTCCCCCCTGATCCACCACCGCATCTTCCATACGTTGGTCGAAATAGATCCATCTGGCTGGAGTGGACAGCAGAAGGCTCGATATATTCGAGACCAATTTAAAGCTAATCAAAGAAATACGAATCCATTTAAACTAGGTTGATTGGCTAAAAGGTTAACTGCATTTTCTCATAACGTATATTCTGACATTCGTAAAGTATTCTGTAGCACAGGCGAAGGCAAGTCATTGGCTTCTTAAATACTTGTTTTTGTGATCATACCTTTGAGACCTTTCTCTTTTTATTGAAAATAAAAATGTCTAGAATGCCCAGTTGTAATAATTTGAAGGAATGCAAAGGCATATGCAGAGATGGCAAACACGGAGGAATGGGGGCAAATTGTTCGAGGTCGACTTACTTTCCCCAAAAAATTACCCTTTCTTCCGAAATGGGGATGTATATGTGTCATATTGAATAATAATGTTATGTCACAACAACTTCGCAATTTTTTTCAGGAAATTCAAACTCATCCTTTAAAGTCAGAATAAATGATGTATGCAAAGTTAAGGGTAAAGACGTAGGCGTGACGCAGTAATGGCGTAATGCTATTATAATTGTTTGAGGTGTTTTGTAATCTGCATGAATCATGAATAAACGACACAACAGAATAGATTTGTCACTATAAGTGTCAGATTTGTGTAAATTCCTTAACAATGTCGTACATGACTGTACTTTGGTAATTGAAGAAGACTCAAATCTTGTTTTCCTTCTCTACGCGCAATTTTCATGACATCAGAGTTCCATTGTGAGGAATATTTTCACCCATTGATGCCTTATCAAGGAAGGCCACACATTCATTGTCTCGTGGACCCAAGCACTTACCTGAATCACTGAGTTAAATGAGATTAATACTTGAAACAGATTAAAATAATTATTATATCACCTTGGTGAAAATGTGCTAGCGCTTCACGGTCTGATAATTCGAAATTGGGAACTGATTTTAGCGTGCGTCAAACTATAATAAGGAGGACACAATAATGAGATAAGTTGCATGGCATGCAGCAAAGGAAGGGTTATCAAATGCCAAAATACGAAATGACATATCAAAGGCAACCCCCTTATTTCCCTACCACCCCACCCCCTCCCACACACACTCACACACATACCATTCAATGTTGCCTTGTTCCATCTATACTGCTGGGAAGATAATACACATGTACCTCATATTGTGTTATTGTCTCCACTATTCCATGTACCTTTAGACTTCTTATTTCGGGGAGTGACATGTTTCCATTTCTAAATCCTCCCTTTTGTAATAATTTGTAAACTTAATCATGATACTGATAATAATAATATTGTTTGCTAAATTCTAGTGCATTAAAGACAGATACAAAAATTATCCTTCTTTTAATATTTCAATATTTATGTTTAATGTTAAGATTTGTGTCTGTTTTGTTCTGGGTATATAGTATGGACTCTCACACCATATGTAAATGCAAGTTTTGGAACATACCGTATCGTCCATGTTGACTTCTCTGTGCCTCATTTAATTCAAATTATTCTCTCTACCGCAGGAGATCGCATTGTGTTGTGCAGCATCACATCAACGCAAATTTACAGTAATCCTCCTCTCTGCATATCTCTAAACCATATTTACCCACCACTCCCCGACACTTCGAATTCAACTTCACTTTCTTTTGGCGGGAATGCACTCACTCATCTATCGTCTGCAAATTCAAATTATCCCGTGATTCGATGGGATATAAGAGTCGCTCTGGGGCTGAAGAAACCCTTATGTCTTGGAGTTAAAGTAATTAGTATTCTCCACAGAGTAATGTGTTATGGACTCACGTGCACTGCTAGCTGCATATTATTCACAACGACCTTCCAATCTTCATTGATCAATGTCAAATGTATTTTGCACTTAGCTTTTAAAATGCCATTTTGTCATGTATCGTTTGAAGTTTGTATTCAAGTTATTTGTATGCTGAATAATAATGATTTTAATTAATATTGTTGCCCACAAAAATTTGGATTGTTTTAATCTTATTGTGCGTACGAGTGCTTCCTTTACCTTTTTGTATCAGTATAAATATTTAAATGTTTCATTCAAAATTTTCGTTTATTATTCGATGATTTTGTATTAATTTGTTTAATTAAACTTAATCATTTTTATTGATGTAACTGTATAGTATACACAACATTCAGTTTATCATTTTTATTTTCATCCATCTTTAATTATTTTCTTTTGATTTTATAAATCTGATTTTGGATTTCTATAAAAATTGCCTTTACGTACTGGCTTAATAAAAAAAAAAACACAACCTAGAATTTTGTGAATTTACGATAAGGCAAAATAATCGTTGGGTGATATTTACTTGAAGATGTATATTGTCTCCTTATAATTGCGGCCAAATTGCTGGCACTCATCACTAATGCATCGTTTAAACTTAATATACCTTCAACTGCTTAGTATAGGATTGTCTGGAAGCTAATGTTTATTGTCATCTTCCAGAACCAATAAACTTTAACCTTTCAAATAATCGGGTGAAGTAATATTCCTTCAAAATGTTAAGCTCATAGCTGCGCTTATCCCATCCAATATTCTTCAATTAAGGTTGTATATTTATAGGGTATGAAGAGCCAAAATGGGAATGCAGGTTGAGAGGCGGATGTTTATATGTTTCATCGTTTATGCAATTGTGTGAGATCATGTATCATGTATCTTGGACACAAATAGATATAAGCAAGCTGGAAGGTTTATTTTGTCCAAGTTTCGTGCCAACTCTCCCCGCGACTCATACATATTTTGTTGTAATTCTCATTAATAATACGCTACCCGTGACAATATACATTTTGTAATATATGCCAAATATTCCTAATGCCTCATCTTTTCCATAATGTTGACTTGATGATTAAATTAAAATGCATAGATTGTTGAGTAAGTGATCAAGCGTACATATACGAAGATTATATATCTCGTAGAGAAAGATACAACTCATTTTCATGTGAGTAATCCTTTGCATTTATACTAGAGAAACTAAGTAAAGCCCCTTTTCTATATTCCAAAATATGATAGACAGATAGTATTAGGCTGATCCGCATTTAAAAATAAAATCACATATGCGCTGCATATCATGCTGCCGTTTACACCACGATACTGTGGAATTTGGACATTCTTACCCCCCCCCCCCCTCTCGACAATCCTGGATCCGCCATTTGTGCTGACTGGGGAGGGGTAGGGAGCCTCTTTCATCATGTCAGAAGTCATCGATATTTTGCAGATCGAACCGAGTCACTTCCTTTCATTTTTATTTGCATACATGGCGTCGCATATTCCAATCTCGATTTTCGAGACTCCAGAAAATTGCTGCGCCAAAGTAAAAAACGGGGTACTACGAGATGAGAAAGAGAGATAGATGCCTCTATAGATGGAAATATTGCCAGACAAGGGAAGGTCCAAGCTATTTTGCCCCATACGTTACCCAACACATCTAGATTTCAGTATATTTGATTACTGTGTACAAGCTGATAGCTAGCCCTAGACAGTTACATCAAATAAAATGTTATTTTGGTGTAAGGTCATGGTCACAATATGATACAGAGACTGATTTACTAACATATTCAAATTGTATGCATATTGTTTAGAGAAAAGTTGTTCTTGACAACACAAAAGCTTGTCTGAGGCTTTCCCGACATAGCAACAAGCAATGTAAGCAGGGTGGATGTCAAGTATTGTAGTTCATTCATTAAACACAGGTTAATACCTCGTCAGTAGGTGCCTAGGAAAAAAACTTCCACGAATTCGGATATGTTAGTAAACCGATCTATTGAATATTTGCTAACATAGGGTATTATCTACGTCTGTCAACATGGTCAAAGCGGTAGTAGGGTAAAGATGATACACACTAAACTCTATACGAAATGGGATGATGACGCTAATATCAATCTTCAGTCAGACACTCAATAAGCTTCTCCTAAAGAAACGACACTAATTGATCAGTTATTTGTTATCTATTACCATTATCATACAAGAAAATAAGATCGTCTTGCTACATAATAATTCGTCTTCCGAAGCGTGGTTTAAGAAATACGAGGAAACGGAAGAAAGGTAATTTATATTTTGAAGGAGGAAATATTTTTCTTATCTTGTCTACATAAAATTATAATTACCCACGATGGCTATTATATTATGATAACGTGTTGTTGTTTTAGTTGTGGTTGTTTGTGTTGTTGTTTTGTTTATTTATTGTTTCTTTTGATCATACATTGCATACTGTAGTAAACCTTTATTCATCGATCCAGAGGAGAAGACGAATGCCTTGCAATATTGTTAAAACAAAGAACAAACAAACGTGTGCTCTAAACTTCTTCATGCAAATGTCAACAAAAATCATACAACGAATACCTGTCATTATCTTCTAAACTTTTCCTCATGTAGGTATTCTACCTAGCTGATCATACCATTCTTACCCCCATTGATGGGCCCCCTCCCTCTACCTCACTGTAAACATACCACACGTGTCATATCCATTATACACATGTAATATCCATCGAGTTAACAATCATCGTACATTAAGGTTAGCCATGACCGGAATACCTGGAGAAGAGGTTGTATTGAGGTAGGACGAATGGAAAGGCTTCATCATCCCACCTTCGTCGTTATGATCTTGCTCTCAAATGAATCTTGGTATGTTTTCAATATGTAACCTAAACTATTATTGATAATAGATGAAGTTGAACTTCACATTTGAATTAAAATGTATTACTCAATAAATTAAACACCTAACAAATGGTATACGAAATAAAATGGTATTGGCTTAAATTATTATGATATAAGGAACCAGAAAGAAAAAAATATGCATGCTTATCAAGTCTGATACCTTTTAACATTGGAAAAGTATATAACAATATTAATTGATTAACTAATCGCCGTGTACAGGTATTGCGTTTGAAAGATGGTACGCCTTTCAACACATCTTGCGACAAGATATCGAAATGATCCCTCAAGGTGTGAAGTCTAGCTCCAATCTTTTTGGCCGTGACATTAATTTTAGGACAGTCAAGACAACGGCGCACAGTGGGCCAGGGAGGAACCAAAGTGCGCCAAAACTAAATTTGGGTGATTTATTTTTTTCATTTTTTTTCTTGCCCAGTTGAAAGGTAATACATAGAGGAGTACCTCAGGGAAATATTTAATTCCGGTATGCACAATAGGGGTATAAATTTACTACTTCAAACAGCAAAATCCTACATATTCACAGTTTTAGTGCAAAAGTGACTTTTTTAAAAATCTTTCAATTCAACATGAAGTTTTTAAGTTATTAATGTGAAATTGCTCTCACATATTCCTGATAGTTCATTTCGTTGAATGAATGGGTTAAAATTAATAGAAACACAATCTTCATGACATATTATAGGGTAATTCACTGAAAAATGGACTAATTATCCATGTTTTTTATAAATCCAGAAGAAATGTTTAGATCTCCGCGGTGTACCGCTTAAATTTTAATACCACCATTTTATTTGATGTCTAAGCTTCAAGTTGATACCACATTTGGCTGCCCGATCTTGCCCGTTGTTATGTTAGAGCCCTTGCCACATTGCCCTGAAAAATGTGGGTTTTTGGGGTCCGCGGCTGAATCATGAAGGATTCATGGTCATAAATCACGGCGCGAGGGGGCGCGTAACACTTGTTCTGACACCGCGGACCAAAATAAACACATTTTTCGGGGCAATGTTGCAAGGAAAACGGCTCTAACATAACAACGGGCAGAATCGGGCAGCCAAATTTGGTATCAACTTGAAGCTTAGACATCAGAGAAAATGTTGGTAATAAATTTGAAGCAAAAATCCCTGGAAATCCAAACATTTCCTCTGGATTTATAAAAAACAAATCCCCAAACATGAGTTTTGGCGCACTTTGGTTCCTCCCTGGCCCACTGTGCGGCGTACACAATTATTGAATGTTAAAATATGAAATAAAGTGAGCGCAAAATCATCTCAAGACAAACAGGGGAGGGGGAGGGGTAATCTATGAGGGCAGCCCTGCGAGCAGTTGACGTATTACATGTTTGAATGGTTTTTGCAATGACGACCTTCGTCATTGCCTTGTTTTCGTTCACATTCTGCCCCATTAAAATTCTGGTTTTCCTTATCCTTATCGTCCAAAAATCGCATTCGTTTGGCACGTAGTGTTTGTCATTCCTAGTTAGGTGCTTTCCTCATGTCCTTTTCCTTTCAAATTACATAGGCATAGTCTCTAACATCTCATCAAGGTCACTACATTCTTCGATTTTCGAAATCACTCATGCATAACCGTCCAGGCGCCATTTTGTCCGTTTCTGGTTCATTTTAAGGCCTTTTTTCTCCCTTCCTCTCTCCACTATCCTAGATCCTACAAACTTCTAACAAATTCCTCTAGATAGTCTGAGAGATGTTCTTTCATCTGCGACGCATGACTTGACCTTCAAAATGCCATCTTCGTACTCAAATTCAAATCTGAAACTGACTCCGTCAAAAATCTCTCAAATTCTTGAAAAATGGACCCCTAAAAATCTAAAACTGCCACAACTTTCTCATATAAATTCCGTTTTGTGTTTAAATCTCACATTATCCTTATCTCATAATTGCACAAAGCCGTGCCAAATTTCATGCTCTATTGGCTATACAAAACATAAATAAAGTTCTGGGAATTGGCTTTCTTTCTGTGGCCGTATCTCCATAATGGCTTGGCAAACCCGTACCCTTTTTTGGATTTAGATACTTGAAGATATGCCCTTTCCAGCCATATACAAAATTATATAGCCTAACACTGACCAAATTTGAGAAAAATGCCCTCCAAATTCGCCATTTTCGAGAAAATTCCAAAATAACTTCAACTTGCTCTAAAATGACAACTGTCTGCCAAGTTTAGTAAAATTCGAGTATGTCAGCGCAAAGTTATCGCCAAAAATGATGAATTTACTACGCATTACGTAATAGCGCGTTTAATGCGTGCAATACATTGCGCGCAGATGGCAATGATGTCAAACTGACCGCAATGATGTGCCTTTTCGAATGATACCAAGTATGGTATATGTTCACACAGAAAATTGTGAGTAAATCGCATTTGAACAAGGGTCACTATACGAATTCCGCCGAGTTTCCGCCCGATTATAACACTATCGGCCATAACGTCATTTTTTCAGACTGCTTTTCGCCCTTTAAAAGACCTTTTTTTTCCCTTGAAAATTTGCAGTGACATGCCGAGTTCCAATACGCAGGGCACCTCATGGCTGGATTTTTGAAATTGGTCAAGGGGGCCATTTAAGACGCCATTTTGTCCTATAAATCTATTTTACATCACGTGTTTCGATAGGATTTTCATAGAAAAAAGAGAGTGGTTTACAATAACAACCATGAAATTCTCTTTCTAATGATACCAAATACGGCTCATAAAGAGACATAAAGAACGTTTTCCGCCCATGCATTACACGCATTGTCTATGGGGCATATCGGGTTCACGCTATTGGCCCCCAGGACGATCTTGATTGCAATGACGAACATGCACCAAATCCCATTGGTTTTTGCACGCAGTGCTTGCAAGCCCTTTCTTCGTAGGCATAGTCACTACCATCCCATCAAGGTCACTGTTGAGGCCTTTCTTTCGCCCTACCTATCTCCAATATCACAGAAGCTACAGACTTCGTACCAAGCGCGTAGCCAGGATTTCATTTTAGGGGGGCGGTAGTGAGCGAATCACTTTATAAAGAGCGCGGGTGCAGGGAGGGGGGAGTTTCCCCCCTCCCGCGCGAAGCGCGGAAGCTTTGAAAGAAGACGATTCGTTGTACCTTTCTCGACTCATAATCCTTGTCTAATTTAGTCCGCCCCTCCTGCGCATAGCGCGGAAGCTTTGACGTTTTATTAGACAAAGAGACGATTCGTTGTACCTTTCTCGACCCTTAATCCTTATCTGTATTCAGTCCCCCTCACGCGCACAGCGCGGAAACTTTGAAGTTTCATTAAATTATTAGAGAAAGAAGACGAGTCGAAGTATAGCGTTCTCGACTCTTAATCCTTGTCTGAATTCAGTCCCCCCCCCCTCCTCCTGCGCGAAGCGCGAAAGCTTTGACCTATTATTTATAGACAAAGAAGACGATTCGTTGTACCTTTCCCGACCCTTAGTCCTTATCTGTATTTAGTCCCCCTCTTTCGAAGCGCGGAAGCTTTGACGTTTCATTAAATTATTAGAGAAAAAAGACGATTCGTTGTACCGTTCTCGACTCCTTTCCCTCTTTCTTCATACGTCCTCTTACTTTTTTTCTTCTCTTTCTCTCTCTTTTTTTTTTTGGCCGGCGTTTTTTTTTTGGGGGGGCGACCGCCCCCACCGCCCCCCCCCCCCCCCCCCTGGCTACGCTCCTGCTTCGTACAAATTGCTCTGGATAGTCCGAGAGAAGCTCTTTCGTTTGACACGTAGAAACATGGCGTCATTGCACGCACATCGTTGTGACACGATTGCATTTCTAGTGTTCTTCTTCTGCTCCTTCATACTGGGCTTCACCTTATACTCTCCTACAAGACTAATGTAACCCGCACGCCTTTTTGGCCAAGAGGCAGTCCTGTTTTTCAACTTAAATTTCACTTGCTCTTCAAATCGATGCTAATACATTTATAGAGACGTCGTGCCATTTTATCACATCGTCTGCATGCTTAAATGACCTTGAACCTATATCTATCAAATATTTTTACGATAAATGAATGACACACATAAATTTGAACTTGTTTATGATTTCTATTGAACTTGTTTATGATGTGGGTAAAACACCTTGTCCAAGGATGTAAGCACCAAGCAAGGATCGAACCCATAAACTTTCATAGAGAGTCGAGATCTTTTACCACTATACCACAGTACTCTCACATCTTCATGAAAGTAACACGAAAGCACAAGACAGTACATCACTCATAACTTGAACTAGAAGGAACCCAGATGACCTTAAAGAGAAGGTTGAGTTCTGGGAAGAGGTGAAAAATAATTTGTGAGCATTACTCATTCTTATTATGCAAGTGTGGAAGAACATCAGTTAAGACATGTTCCCTGAAAAGCATGGCTCTTCAAATGCCTTCATATTCTAAATATGCATGTAACATCGTAAAAATCCGGGGGCCGGCTTTTTACGCCACGTGTTCGTGTAGCCCCATATACAGCTTTCTGTGCAAGTGTTTGTAACTTTACCAAGACTTGGCCAAATTTCTTATCATTTTGATGATTCCAGAACCTTGCAATACACACAAATTCTTATATGCTAGATGATCAACCTTTTCTGGTCGGTTCCGCACCGTTTCTTTCACAATGCAATCGCATGACCAGAACTCAACTTCATCTTTAAATGCTGAAGCGCATTGTTAATTTGCGTCCACGAAATAAAACCAGACGACAGGCAGAGAGTTAATGCGGGGCACGATATGACGATACCTATCGCGATATAACTCGATTATAAGTATCACCTTCCCGCCTCTAATAGACAAGTATACATTGCGGCGTGATCCCGGCCGGCCGGGCATTTCTCTTCATTTTCTTCTCTTGGGTTAAATGAATTACATTGGCTGTCAGGCTCGCTCGGTCCCGTCATTTGATAGCCGTATTCTAGCTGTCTCTGTTTGAGGATGATTGACACCAATGGAGATTCGGACACATCATGTTAATCACTGTTCGTGTTTCAGATGTGAAACGAGAGGTTGTTGCACAAAAACTGCAAATGTGCATTGCACTTTAATTTTTTTTCTCACTTGGTTATAATGTTTTGATCATATAAATAATAATGATAATAAGAAGAATGTGTGAGCAAAATATCTGTGTGTTGAACTTCGAAATTGTTTTCTTTTTAGTTATGTACTGCTTCTTATTTTGGTGTCAACTCATTATAAGATCATGTGATGTAATAAGAAAAGGATGTCGACTCGAGTATTGCTTCACTCGACCTCAGTTTGGTCATGAAATAATAAAGGATTTGGTTTTGTCCATTCTTTAGACATCGTTTTTATAACAAAAATTATGTCTTTTTGATTGGGTTTTCGACTTTGATCAGGCACACGAAAAAGAAAAAATAAATCAACAAGCGTATTTGAAGCGTTAAATTTGAAGAAATGAATAGGATGACGACAATGACCTTGCTTTAACCATCTGCCGAAATTTAAATCTGGCAAAGAGAGATTATCGATAAGTAAAATGTTGTTTTCTCCCGACAAGACTATCACTATACAGTTTGCAATATCAATGCCGCATCATAATATTGTCTGGCTTTAGTATCGTGATCCATTCTAGACGATCGATACCCCAATAGTTTGAAACAAAACGACACGTCACCAAAAGATTTCATCGTATTTCATCATCATCAAGCCCGGCTGGCATGGCCTAGAATTCCAGAAGATATGATCATGTCATGTAATAAGGTAAGGTCACCGATGATAGAATTATTAATTCCCACTACGGCACTACCGAAGCAAGATGGATTACACATTTCACGAAGCGTAGTATAATAAATCATGCTTCAATCGAAAGATTCAAGCTGCGGATTTAGCATAACTCTATGATGACTGCATGCGTGGGCTTAATAGACTTGTTCCGAGTATTGCACTTTTTAGTTGAGTTAAGCAGCGTCTAAAAATACTAGGTTCCTTGAATGCCGATACGAAAATATGAATTTGTTGACTGCATATGCCTTGGTTTTGTTATCCATTGTGTATTTACATGTTTTGTTTTATGATCGTATGGTTATTTCCAAAGCGGCTGTCAATGAATGGCTTTATAAATACAACATAGCCTACTATTTTCATACACTCTAAATTACAGGGATTTAAAATTTAAATCTTAAGCCGGATTTGAATGAAATTAAATCCATAAAGATTGATTTTTAATCTTAAAAGATTGCTAAACTGGTTCTTAATCCGAGTTTCAAATATATTTTTTTCAATCCCAAAAGATTAAAAAAAATTGACCAATCCTGGCGATAAGATTTTGTCACATGACATGTGACATCATGCGAGCGGGAATACGTTCCTTCACGGTTGTTTCATCGCAAAGCATGCCGGGACATAATTCTAGTACATTTTCACCTTCGCCGTGATCAGCTGTCCTGTTGCAAACAACGGGATTCTTATCGAATCAACATCATAATCTTGTACATAGTCCGCTATTCTGCAGTGATTTTCTTCCAATCCGGTATCATTTGTACGGTAAGAAACCAAAGTTTGTGGTTATTCACTTTTATGACTAATAAAGCTGATAATACGACGTAATGAGAGTGGGCCTATATCCAACTTTAGTAAATATAGGCCTAGATCTAGTCCCGTATGTTCAAATGTGTGTGCATTTTAAGTAGACTGATTGCCTTTTAAGCTGCTTAACACTCGTGTTTTACTTTTAGGTAGAAATGTACAGTAATATGAGATTTATGTCTCATGAAATATGAATAGACTTTTTAGATCCTATAATTGATAATGGAATAGGGTCTACTAGAATGGCTGACATATAGATAGTGATTGCAATTTTTAAAGTGTAAAAAAGTATAAGAGGCCATGAAAATGATAGATTTGTCGATCTGGATCTACGTGTTGAAGAAGTGATAAGGATTCTTTTGTTACAAGCATTCTTGTGGTCATGAACTTAATATGATTGTCTTTTCCCTTTTATTTATCAGCTGCAGCATCATCGAACACGATGGCCGATGAATCAGAAGATAACGTACATGTAGATAGCCTTAAGGAATAAGGGCTCTCTCGAAATGTTTTTTTAATGATATTATTCGAGAGAGCCTTGCCCACAGCACTTGCTGAATAGCTTACCAATAGTAACCTTGGTTTCATCAAACCCACCAGATATTTACACTAAATTCGTTGGCAATCATGCATAGACCATAACAATATTTCGCACAGGTATATTTATATATGAATGGAATAATATGAGGACATATATGATAACATTCATTCCCATTTACCTTTCACTACCAGAACTAGAATTGAGCTTTAACCCTTGTCTGACTGGGGGAGGGGGGTCATTTTGACCCCCCTGTACAAAATCCACGACTGCCGTATAACGGTAATGTCTCGCATTTTTTTAGACCAATTTTGCCAAAAAAATGTTGTGCAAATTGTGTATTTTTCATTTTGAAACGTTTTGTTATGTATATATTTGAGATTCAATGATATTAATAAATCAAACTTACCAAACTTTGATTTTGGAGTGTTTAGTATTCAATTTCATTGCTTCAGCATATCTAGAATGGAGATACTATAATTTAAATCCTTATGAGGATTTTAAAAAAAGAAGTCCCAAAAAGGATTGCTTTTAAATCTTTATCAGGGTTAATTTTAATCTAGAAAGATTTATAATATAAATCTTTTGAACTTATTTTTTAATCCTTTACAGATTAAAACTTTTTAATCCTAGCGAAGATTAATTTTAAATCCACATCGATTGGTCCCTACCTACAGTACATGAAAGATTTAAAAATAAATCCTATAGATTTAAATTTAAATCCCTGTAATTTAGAGTGTATCTTTTAAGAAAAAATGAGATATCAGTGTGAACATAATTCCCGTAGGCCTATTCTATAATTCTACCTATCTAGAGGAATTAGAGCCAGTAGTTGTGTCCGACGCAGATAAATTATAACAATTTATGATAATAATACTGATAATAATTCTATATAAAGCGTTTGATACGGAATACCGGCTCTAAGTGCTTTACAGACAGCATTATACCTGCACGGTCATCAGATTCATTTATTTCTAACATATGCTCACGGTGAGGGCATATGGCAATTTCTATCACAAAGGTTTTCGTCATCCTATACCAGTTCCCCATTAATTTTGCCAAAGGACATTAGTGCCGTGTCGGAGATCGAACCCACGACCTTTGGATTTCCAGGCAAGTGCTTAAATTATTCTGAATGGGGGGGGGGGGGGGCACCAGAGCCCCTAAAACAAATTGATCAAACGATTGACTTAATAATTTGCACGATCAATTGCTCTTAAAGCTTTTTGTTGCAGGGCCCAGGTCATATTTGCAGTAAAGTAGTCTAATTTCTCGCTCCCATATCATGACATTTTTTCAATTTTTGGACTTTGTCGACAAGGCTTAACAAGTCTAAATTTCCTGTCAGAAATTGAATGCGGGCAGCTCATACTCCGCTCAAGCGTTAAATAAGACATACAAATCTCAAGTAGTATTCACTTAAGTATGTAAGGTTTGCATATACGACATAAAACATGGGGTTGGCTATCGTCCATGTATCCCTTTATACGGTTCGCTTGAATGCCATCGCCATTGGGTGGGCGACGGACTCGCTCCAACTGTCTTCGGAAGATGACATTCTCACAGCGGGGAAGGAAAGTAGGACCGACACCAACTAATGACTACGTTTCCTGAACTCCTATTAAGCCATCCCTGTGCCCTTTTATTACATTCCTCCTCAACAGACGTTACACATAATCGCAAACATTGAGTAGCCATTTAATGTCCAGACGACAAGATGGCGTCGTATTTTTTTTACCGCGATCATTTTTTAGTGCCTATATGTGGTAAATGTCAGAAACATACGTCATAAACGTAAATCGTTTTAAATATAGTTTGTTCTTCTGGATATGCCAATTATGGCTACATGTCTAAATATATCAATGTAATTTTAGCAGACAAACTAGATAATAACAAATATGTACGAGGCATGTATGCACAAATATAGACATATACCTCGTGATTGGAGATAACATTCCCAGTGCGATAACATCAATCTTTGGAAGATAATTATTGTAAGATACCAGTTATGTTAACCATTACAAAGCAGTTCAAACATGGATGCTGTTTGATTAACAATGATATTTCATTTGTATGTTAAATGTAATTTTCCTTTCATAACCGTAACAAAGCTTAAGAACTTCCTTTACATGTTACCCTTTACCAAAGACTTGCTTGAGATAAAAGGTTTGATGTTTCAGTGTGGTTTTGTTATTGAACTTTGCATATTTCATCCACATCGGTAATGAATATCCATCAAATTCTTGCTGGAGATAAAAAGTTATAATAAGCTCATCCACTGTGTTTCAAGTAAATAATATAGTCTTTAAAAAAAAAGTTATGCAATGTAGAATTATCGTCACTGACACTAGTTATGTCAATAACAAACAAATTGAGTTAGTTCTGCAATGTACAGTTTCAGAAGAACGCCCTACCAATTACCGCCGTAAAATCATGGCGTTTTTGTTTGTATGTTGCATATTTTTTATTTTCTTATACAAATATTATGTTAAAATAATTGATACCATTACTGCGTCATTGTATCTGTCTCTTTAAAGCAACGTTGGTTCTGTCAATAGTAGTTTGCGTACACTTTAGTAACATGTGCATGCGATTCATTACCGCAGTCTAAATAAAGATGGATTTCTGGTTAACATCGCGCAAACATGCCGCCGAAAGAGAACACTAATTAATGGATTGCAGCTATCTATATAAGCAAGCCACAAACTAAAACTTTTCATCCCATCTTCCAAGGGCCCTTGTTTTTTTCCTTCTGTGACAGATTTACTTGGTGGCTGGCATCGAGCGAGCTAGCGAAAGCATTCCATCTCTACGACCATTTATTTGTTCGCATTAAATGGGCCTTCTGACGCAGAGAAATAAATCTTGAGCGTTAGGAGCGATGGTAGAATAACGTTCGGTAGACATCGCAGGATGGGGTGAGCGTTGCGGGAAGAAAAGTTATCTCGAGTATCGTCTCATCTTTGGGAGAGGTAAGCAAGGATTAGGGAGAGGATATAATTGGGGGCTCTGTCGGTAATATGCTGGGTAAGAAGTAAAAGTTGAGAAATTATTGACTTTAGTCCAAATCTTTTTTTAAAAATTACAAAAAGAAGAGAGTTCAATGCCACCACTGATTGGCAAATGAGAAGAACAAAACGACACCCAGATCTTTACATCAGCCTTTCGCTACATGTCATAAACATCCCACCTCCTTTTATCTCTCTCTCTCTCTTTCTAACTTTTACAGGTGTACAGCATGTCTGTTCCTTTGCCCCCCCCCCCCCCCCCCCCTCTTACACACAGATACGCTCCCACATGTACCTTCTTCTCCTCTTTTCGGTATCATTCTTTCAGGCAACACCTACATACACAATCATTTCTTTTATATTCACGTTTTATTCTGACAATGATTTCAAGGTTTTATTTTGTATCAAGGTACTTGTTTTTGTAAGATATAAGTCATTCAACTATAATTTCTCCGCATAAGACCCTCATTTATTCTCAATTGGGTATACGCTTACCCATTACGCTCCATCCTCTAAAACAGAATTCCCAGATTTCCCACTTACTCTTGTCTCATCTCTAAGGGAACATCACGTTTCTCACGCGCATGCTCCTCCACTTGTCCATACCTCTCCTCAACCTCGTACGGAAATATTCGCTTTCATAAACAAATCTGATATTGCTTCCCCTGATGAGTCGGATGCGGGAGAAAAAATGGCGAAGAAATAAAAAAAGAGAAGAAGAAAAGAGAAATCGGTCGAAATTGGATGTGAATTTCTGGACGTGTCTAGGAATCGATTGGAGACATGTACGGTGACGGCTTCCGATCGATCTAGTTTGTTCAGCTGGGTGTTTTTTTAATGACATGTTTGTTTTCATTTGGTTGTCATGGAGAGAGCAGCATCTGTTACACACACAGGAATCGCCATGGGAAAATATTATCTTTGTTTGTGGATATGACCTTTTGATTAAATAACGGTGTTTACATCGTTTTAAACTTTAACTGCACTGAGTTTAGGATATTTAAAAGGGTTAGCATGTCATCACTTACATGAATCGTCATCCTCCTGTTTACATTAAACAGATTTATTAGAAAAGCTATGACCAATTATTTACATTTCTATAAAATCATGTTCAATGATAACAAACTTTTTTTAATATCTCAATTCGACCAGCGCATACGCATGCCTGACGTAGGACTGCGTTAAAGGCCGGCGCAATTTTTGACGCCCCGCGTAATAGTGAATGTCAAATAAACAGTGCAAAATCGATTAGAATGACTTTTGTATGGGCTGATCGTCTCAACAGGCTTGATTTAATAGCACAGACGCGCAATCGAAATGACGCTTCGCGTGCAACGGGCATTCTTACGAATATTTCATCGAAGGTACATTTCGTCATTCAAGTTCATTATAATGTAAACCAGCATATCGCAGTATCATCATTTTCCCTTTGTTTTAAAATCATGGGACCGATAATGCAAATATGTTAGTGATATCTTTAAATCCCAGATATCACAATCAATAAACATCTGGCCATGGGATTCATGTCATTTGTGCAACATCTACACGTCCCAATCAAATATCCCTACCATCCCACACACGCACTCTCTAAATCTCCCAGATATACCTTTGACCACAGATCTGGTATGTAAGATGGGAGTGAGATTTCGTTTGCTATTTCATCATTAAGATATGAGATGGACTAAAGACCTCACGCCAGCATGGTTTGTATAGACGGGAGATCATTTTAGATTCCACTTCATAAACAATTTTCCTTCGCTGGACGGCAAATCAATCTCATCAACGCATTCCAATCTGGCTAAGCATTTCTTCAGTACATTTGACTACCAAAGCACACCCAACACCAGAAGGAACTTCGCTACAGCTGAATCTTTCTTCCCCCGTGTGCAAAATCCACGAACATGGTTCACAGAAGATGCATGGCGAGTAAGGCCAAGAAGTCAAGACAGCACAATACTGAATCCCCCCCCCATCTGAAGCTACCACCCTTCCACCAGTCGTCTCCAAAAACACACCTTCATTAAGACCACACCCTCGCGAGAGGAGGGTATATTAGATACCAAGGCGCAATTAAAGTGAACCCCCCCCCCTCATGTACCGTTACCACAATAAACCGGTCCACCTCAGATTACACCCCTTACCCTTCCATTATAGATTGCAACCCCAAAATATACCAACACTCAGGTAAAGGGATATAAGGACCACGCCTTGACGCAATTGTTATTACCCCTCTCCCCCCCCCCCCCCCCCACTAGAGCGGTCACCTACAGAATTGCCATCCTTTTTCCTCATGAATTCATACCCCAATATACGTACCCCCATCTCACGGGAAGGGGGTGAAGATAGAGACCTGCTTCAAATCAAGCACGATCAGATGACATAGCTGTTTAACGGTAAATATAAGGAGCTAAGCATTCAATTAAGGATCGTGTGGTGTGATTGTATTTGCTCATGATCTTGAGCATACGGACGTGTCAAGAGGTTTATTTTCTCGTCGAGATATTTAGACAGGTCTTGACAGGAGCGATATACAGAGGCTGGACTTTGAGAGAAGTATACAGCGGAAATCATTCTCACAAGTAGTTTCGCAATTCACTGCCATAAACCTCTTGTCCCTGTCAATTTTTTTTTTTATAATTCTTATAGTTGTCATTATTAGTTTCATGACGTTTATTATTGTATTACCATACCGAAAAAAATCAGTTTCTACATGAACACCTAGATCTATGTTATTGATAATTCAACCAGAATTAACACCTTTGAAGTGAAACAACCTTTTCAATTTCACTTTCTACTAAATTACCAAAATTGTATGGACTTGATAAAGCATACAAATTCAAAGTATTATGGTTCATTGTATCGTACTGATAAGTCATATATAGAATTTTATCAAATAATCAAACAGCAATTTAAAGTAATGATTAAATGTGCTTCTGTTAAATACGAACTTAATAGTAATCTTGGTAATATAATGAATGGAAAGGTATTAATTGATGTGTTAGTCATTGTTCACAAGATTGTTATACAACGTACAAAATTATTTTTTATTTACTATTCATTGGTTGATAGTGTCATCTAAAATGTAGTAGCACACGTGCAAAATCGACCCCTTGCTTATGAATATCCATCATTAATCTTGACAGTTGCTCTTCAGTGGTATAAAGTGCTCCTTCATGGAATATTGGGTTCCTGCCGTGGGTGACACGCGGGTCAAACGTCACAGTCAATTGACCTTGGTATTTCATCTTACTTTGGGGTCACTCTTTGGAACAAAGACTGATTGCCTCGGGGAGGTCAGATTTATTTTTGAAATGTTTAAGGAAGACCCGAATCCAGATGATTTGGATATAGCGCCACGTCAGTTTCTCTTTCACTTTTTGTGTCACAATTCATCTCACTATCAGTAGTAGATATAGAAGAACTGAACAATTTTCAAAAGGCTGTCTATATGAATCCATAATCTATGGTAGTTTTTGTATTTTTGCAATTAATGTGTAATAAAAGGGTTCAAAAGTTAAATGAAACCGAATACGATGTACCATAATATTGTCGGTGTTTTTGTATTGTCCCTTCTGCCACCCCAAACCCCTATGTTTGTGTCTTTAACTGTTTTTTTTCCTCTCTCTGTACCTGTGTATCTATCTATTCTCTCTCTAATCTCTACCATACATCTTTCTTCCTTTGTTTTTTTCTCCTATCCTCTGAAATCGAACATTATGATATTCTATAAGATCTACAGTAGATGTAAAACAACTAACAAATGCAAGTGCCCGAGTATAAGATCCTTATTGATAACATTGCGGTTAAACTGGGAAGGAAACTGCCAAAAGTTAGTAGGAAAGTTTATGTAGCACATTTAGAAATAACAGTATGAGGTTTGGAATCATTAAAAGAATGAAACAATCTTGCTGAATATATTACACAAGATGACAAGTCAGTGCGCATAGATTTCAGTATATGGGACTACACACACGCATCTAAAATTAATATTTGGTAAAAGCTCTGAAATAATGTCATCTGAGGTCATGTCAGGAGAAATCATTTGTATGTTATATTGCTTTCATGATATTCAAATATATACAAATGTATAATAAGCTCACAATTTTGTGTTTATTAAAACTCTACTGTTTTTCTCTTTAACTGAAGAAACCCGCCATGACTATACTCAAGGAGGAGCCTCAAGTTCAATGAAGTCTGTAATTACTCCCTAATTATTCTGGCCTGTGAATCTAGTTCGGAACATCTGTCTACCTCCGAGCTATGGAGAGTAATTTGAATCTGACATCGAATCTTCCGTCTGAGAGACAAAGTAAAAAGGAGAGAGAAGGAGAGAGAACGGGATTGATAGACAGACAAAAAAGCGGAGATGGGAGAAAGAGAACAGATACAAGGATAATGGATGGTAGAAAGGGAGGCAGGAAAGGCAATTAAAGAGCTGCATGAGAAAGCAGAAGATAACGTGAGGAAGAAAGTAAAAGAGAGAGAAAGAGAGAGAGAGAAAGAGAGAGAGAGATAGGGAGGGAGAGATAGGGAGAGAGAAAGGGAGGGGTGAACGAGGATAGTAAATTACGAATGATGAGAAAGAGGTTGATGAAAGAAAGTGAGGAAGATAGAAGAGTAATAAAGTGAGATGAGAAGAGACAAAATATTGAAGAAAAGAAACTGATCAGGATAGACAGCGAGGAAGAACGAAAAAGAGGTACAAATATGAAATACAAAGAGGGAGAGACAAAATGAAATGAGAAAGATGTGAGAGAATGGTACAGGAGGAAGGAGAGAATATACACGCAGGACGAGGAAAAGAAAGGATGAGAGGGCGGGGGGGGGGGGAGATAAAGAGCACAACGGAAGAGAGAAGGAGAATGATGGAGAGAAAGAAACAAGAGTTTCTGTAGACATAGCTAGCCAGCAAAGCGAACACGCAACGGGTCGAATACAGGGTCGTCGCGGTCAGGTTTAGAGAAAGAGGAAATAAGAGACAAATGCACTTACTCAACTCTCTTTTTTCTCAAACTCTATTAAACGGATTAATGTCTGGCTTGAAATGCTATGTAACGTACTACTTTTCTATTATCTCCCTAATAACCAATATCAAACACAGTAATCCATAGTGGTTTCCCTAGCCACAAGTGCTAAAAACCGCCATGATGATAAAACGTTGATGAATTACATTAAAAATGCGCATTATTCAACAGCAATTACCCAAAGCCTGTTATGTTGGTGTCCTGATCATGTTCACGTGCGGATTGTACATAATAATAATGTTGTGGTGAAATGATTATTCAAAAAGGCATGCATGACTTAGTTCGGGGTTTTACCCAGCCAGTCAGCAAGCATAGAATTCCTCCCTTTGACCACATGACATGAATGTTTGCTTCTTTGGATGAGTTCGGGTCAAAAGACCATCAAACCAATACCTGCTTGATCACATAAATGTACCACTGTGGTTATAATTTGTTTCCATTTTTTTCTCATTTTTACGAAGCCTACTTAAATACAATTAATCTCTACAGAATTTCCAGCAGGTCATGCATAATTTATGATGACCCCAGCAGCTAGGTAAAAAAATAAGCATGACATTACATAATGCTACATTATGCATGCCATAATTAGGTGGTCCTTGTTTACATGTTTTCATTCAATGCCACCTAACATTGCCAACAAACTTGTTGAACTATAACAGTAGCTGCTATGTCAGGAGTGTACCAGTCTCGAGAGATATGCTAGACGAGAGCTTGTGAGATGGTATTTGTGAGAGGTCATTTTATGCTATTGTGAGCAAAAATCTTATGGAAATGTATGGTACAGACACCGTGTTTTGTTGTGATTGTGGCATAAGCCTACAGGGGCATCTCCTCTTCAAAATGTTTACTTCAATCCTATAGGTACTTGAAATCTGCATCTTGAAGATAAATCAGATATGCATTTTTCGACATTATTATAGAATTTAAAAAAATAGAGTTACATTTAACAGCTTAGAATTGTGTATGAGAGATGTGCCGTTTAAAGAAACACTTGTCCCAATACCATCTTTGTTATAGTAACATCATAGTAGCCATGTAGCGTGTCTTCTTTTTCGATGTGGTACAATTCTTTCATGTCATTTATACCATGAAACATATTCATTGCAAATTTAATATTCCTTATCTCCATAAGACAGAAGACTGCATAGATCTATATCTCTATTTGAACGAGCACACGATCTATATCTGTTGAATGCAAAACATTTTTTCATTTCAGTTTGAAGATTAATTATGCATACCTACCTCCCTTCCACACCACAGCATTCGACTCTCATGTCCTACATGTACATGTACATCTAATATTCTATGATAAAATTTGATTTGGCCCACCATCTCGTGTACAGGGCTAGATGCAGATGCATGTTATGCTTGATGGAACTCGTAATTAAATTCTACCCAGCCATTGTTGTAATCGAATACTTTCTGGTAGACATCACGCTTACATACATGCTCGTCATGCCGAATACCAAGAGTATGAAATTACATACACGTAAATATTTACTTACCGTACGGCAGACACCCTAACAAAATCCCGATGAATAAGAAGATTATTAGCGTCTTGTTTGCCATTTTCTGGTTCAAGGGAGTCCTGTTTAGAGCGTGTATTACCCCTCTTTCGACGCCGCAACTCATGGCGCCGTCCCTGCTGAAATCCTATTGGTAAAGTTCGGCAGATTTATGGCTGTCCGGTCAATGTCAGGCAATTCGAATCAAAGCTCGTCCGTCGCTGCAGTCAATTCTCATTTCAGTTGGATCTGATCTGGGCACAGTTTCCTTCAAAATAAATATCTAGAGTCTGCAAAGGATAATTTCTCGAGAATGTTCTTCACCAAGAAAACGCTTTCTGACGTATATATAGCACGGCATCATTCAAGATTAACACACGCAACGATCAGGAGCGTTGATAGCTTTTCGATCCAGACATATTTTTTCCCGCGCAATCCATCTATCTCTCGCTGTCGTCTGGTTTCGGATTGGGACGAGTTAAGTGGCAATAACTGAACATTGCGGGCGCTGCCAGAAAGGTTGGTTGCCTAGAAACCTCTTTTATTGCTTTCCTTTTCATTATATATAAAGATGTTTAATATTTTGTTGACTCGGATAATTATATCCTTCCGTGGGTAGAAAAAACATATCTACGACGAAAAGAATGAAAGCAGATTATATTATGGAAGAAGAAAATGAATCATGATTTTGATGTTAAGTTCTTTGTCGTCTGCAATTTATGATTATATATTTTTGTTTGGAATTCGTTAAGAGGAAGTAGGCCTTTACATTTTGTGATAAAAATGATACCTTGCTGAAAGATTCTTTGAAAACAAATTCTTTCACACTTATTCCAGCTCAATTCGTCACCCTTTATCTAAATTTCTTACTATTGAATTTCTTACAGTGAATCTTCTTCTTTCAATCCCCTAGCCTTATGATCTGTTTTGCGACTATGATTTTCTATAAATGCAAAGTAGTATGAAACATGATCTCAACCAAGAAATGTACCTTCTTCTTTAACATACTCAACTTTCATATTCATCCCACATTGTTCAACCAAACTTGAAAGTGCATTGTCAGCCATTTTTGTTGTACTGTACTTTAGATTTGGATAAAGATAGTGCAAATGTGACTTTAACAAAATATACATGTATGTTCACCGCTGATTACATACGTGAGGGACGAAGCGACTGAGCGTTAAAATCACATCAGTTTCTGAACATACTCGGCGTGTAATGTTATGCGATTCCAAAGACAAAAGCGCAAGGGAGCAATGCAGCTCAGCGTGGCAGGGGAGACATTTGTATTTGTAGCTGTCTGCAAATGTTTTTTTTTTTTTTTTTGCATTTTGATAAGAAAATGAGCTTCACGTGGGACTATAGGACTGTGCCCTATCATGAAGAATCATTCATGGTCCAGTCGGGCATTATTGAAGGAACGTATTATTTTACACTTGATTTGGGATGTTACACTGTACGTAATCCTGCAGAAAAGGGGTGCACTGGTTCAACACGACAGAAGGTTTGGAATCATCTGGGATCTGTCTGTACTACAAACGATAAAAGACCGATCATTTAAAAAAACTTGCAGTGTAGCGCCTTTGTTTCAAATATTTGCATGCCGTTTTGGCTGGATCGTTATACAATGGATGCTGGATCACTTTAAACAACATGTGGGTGTTATATTTCCACAATGTATAGGATATCGCTGATCACTTCCAACTGAATTTCCAACTTTTACTCATAAAATCACAAATAATGGGAGGTTTGAAATAAATCGTCACAAGGGTTCTTTGAAGAAACCGTTATCAATCTGATTTAAATAAATTAATGAACACCTCTATAATGCTCAATTCCAGCAATAAAGTCACTTGAACACCTTTATGTCTAATCTCTCTGGAATCTTTAACCATTTTGATGAACTTTAAAAGCACGTCAGACGTGCGTTCCCGTCAACTACGGAGGAATGTCAAAGAACTATTCTCCATGTCAATGACGTCGTGAAACGAAACCGTTTGGTGGTCGACTTGGGGGAAATCGAGCTCCAAATTCGAATGTGATTTATCTGCCCGAATGACCTCTCGGCCAGAAGGAGTTAATATCCGGCTCCTTGGAACAGCGCTAGGATATCCCTAGAGAGAGAGGAGAGAGGGAAAGAGAGGGAGAGACAGTCAGACAGAGATATAGATACAAAGAGATAGGTAGAGGATTGGGAAAGGGAGATAGGGAGATAGAGAGAGAGAGAGGAATAATTATATAGAAAAAGAGATTGAGAAAGAGAGAGAAGGGAAGAGGTAGTGAGAGGTATATAATTATGTACATGTATGTATATATAATATATATATAGATATATAGAGAGAGAGAGGGACATAGAGAGACAGAGAGAGACATACAGGAAGAGAGTAAAAGAGAGAGAGAGAGAAAGAGAGAGAGAGAGAGAGATCACTAGTTTCGGATCTTTATTGCATTCCATCGGGCAATAAAACGACACCTCCCATATGTAGTTATGTACATTGAGTTAGAATGCCTTTAAGATTGGGCCTTTTCGTGGTATACTTACCCTGAATTTCAGAATTGAGAACTAACCCTTCATCAGGCATGCCAGGATAGATTTTTTTAAATTCAGGCCAGGAATGAAACTAGATTTCAATGAGATCATTCTCATAAGTTTCTGATTATATTCGTTTCGTTAGATAAGGACGCCTATTTTTAAAATATTGCCATAGTTGCGTATAGAGTGAGCATGAACCTACCATGGAGTGAGAGAGTATTTAAGAATTGGCAATTTCAGGGGACATACTTATTATTTTAGGAGTAAAAGTCGCCTTATTATGATATTAGACAGGCGTTATATATCTATAAATTGGAATTAGTTCCAACTTTTATGGCTTGTTAATTCGAGCTTTTGTTGCTTTCCATTCCACACTATGATAAACGCGTGACATTATACAGCTGTATAGCGATTAGGTCAGATCCTCTTAAAGGATTCTTCTTGTGGGTATGCCTTTCCTTGACATATTTCTCTTTCAATTAGCATTCTCCCATCATGATTAGACACGCATTTCTGTTCTGGCTAGACAGGCTCATCAGCGAAAAAGACATCTATCAAAATAGGTACCTCGTAACCATGGATGCATCACTCCTAAAAAGGGGGCGTTGCGCCGCACAATAAAAGAGGTTTAATAGTAACAAGACGGTTATGAAGCTTTTTTGTCGTTTTTTTAACAGACTGATTCGTTGTATAGAGCTTTAGTTTTAAAGGTATGGAGCCCATCCTTTGTAGACGAGTTATACCTTATTCATACCATTATGAGCGAACAGGTAATGAAAGTAAAACCTTAATTTGCTCACAAAGTTAGGTTAGCATCCAACGACATAAAACATAAAATGATGTCGTTCGCGATTTTCTTATCACTAATTAGGAGTGAAATGTGGGAAAGCTTTAAAAGGGAACCCTTTCAGATTTAGCGCTTTTTTTTTCCCACTCTTTTCCCGTCTCCCTATCTTTTTTTTTTTTTTTTTTGGGGGGGGGGGACGTTAATTCTCTCATGTACTCGCTTAATCTCTGTATATAATGTTCATGTCCCTGTCTCAGTGTCTGTCTGTATCTCTGTCTGTCTCTCTGTCTGTCTATCTGTCTCTCTCTCCCTCTTTGGTTCTCTATCTTTCTCTGTATGTCTGTCTGTCTCTCTGCCTGTCTCTCTCTCTCTCTCTGTCTGTCTGTCTCTCTTTCTCTTTCTGTCTGTCTCCCCTTCTCTCTCTCTCTCTCTCTCTCTCTCTCTCTCTCTCTCTCTCTCTCTCTCTCTATCTCTCTCTCTCTCTTTCTATGTAACAATACTCATAATATAGTAAGCTAATGACCCAGAGGATGTGATTTCAACCTTTCGCCCTTTCATGCCATCCCGTCCGGCCTGAGTCTTGTAACAGACCTGGTGGCTAACAAAAATTGATTTCTATCTTCCTCTTCCTCCGCTGACGAAACATTGAGCTAGATCACGTGATCACGTCAATGTAGTAATAGGAGCAGCTGAAGTAACAGGCTTTCTGACAGAAACTTGCCCCTTTTTCGATCGGCGACAAGGATTTTTTTTGGTTAAAGGCTTGTGAAAGGAAAGAAGGGGAGGTAATGTTTCTGTGTCAGCGCGACGCGATGCTGTGTATTACAACAAGGGCGAAACACAGATACATTTTTGCAGATGATTATTTTTCACCAAAGGAAATGTACACCCGTGCGGGGACTGGAAATTATTTTAGAATGGATTTTATTTGCATTTCAGATGTAACATTACCTTAATATGCGGCTAAGGTTTATGTAAAATGACCTAAAATGAAGAAAAAATAGTTCGACGGAAGGTGGAGTAATGTTCGTATTCAGCGCTTAATAGGAAATAGAGTAATATTCCATTTATCATTAACATGATTCGTAGACTATAAATTATCAATGATCGTTCATTTGAAAACTACTTTTAAGAAAATCGGTTGTCAAAACCACCAAAAAGAAGAATAATGATGCAGGGAAATGCAGAAATTCTTTACAAATAATGTACAATTGTAGAAAGAAAAAAAACGGTGGTATACAATTCATATTATTTTCTTTCGAACACTATGCGCATCATGGGGAGGAAGGAGAACGAGAGTCTGTATAATCATTAATTAAAAATAATAAGATAGACATAATGTCTATGAATAGGAATGGGCTTGAAATAAAAACCGTGTGTGTTAACCTTTTCAGACAACAATAACGGCAATTTTTCTTTTCATTTTGTTACGTTTTCTCTATAAGGGGCAAAAAAAATAGGCGGCAATCTACAATATGCATAAAAAGGTTATTACAAATGTTTGGCTCAAAGCTTTTAGCCAAACCATTAAAACAGATTTCCTTTGTAATTTTACCGAGTTATCATCCATTTTTCATCATCATTAATGGAATATGAAGGGCAGGTACTCCTGAAAAATTGATGATAAATGTATTGAAATCCCAAAGAAAACATCTTTCGATTCTGCTACATCTTCAGGGCTAAAGAAAAAAAACTGTGATTGAAATTTTCAAAAACCACCTGCTCCTCCGTCACGTTAATAATTAAAGAAAAATAGAAGCTTCTTGCTCCGAATTCTTGATTTAATGGGAACGAAAAACATCTTAGTAGCCTCTTCACTTCGAGGGGATGCTAAAATGAGGTTGTTCAGAAGATTTGTGAAGGCAAGAAGCGAGGAAATAAGTGTGTTGATCAATAAATGTTTCTGTTCGGACTAATAAATGTTTGATTGGATTGCAGGTAGGAGGGCGGAGAGAGGATACAGTGACTTTTTTCATCATTTCCTTTTGTTATCGTTTCATTTCAATGTCTCGGACACCTGCGTAAGGGGTATAAATACTGAACTGTATAGAGAGAAGAAGAAAATATAAAGAATGAGGGAGGAAGATAAGCAGACAGCGAGAGAGGGGTAGCGGGAAAGGGAGAGAGAGAGAGAGAGAGAGAGAGGGGGTGGAGGATTATGGATGGAGGAGAGAGAAAAGGAGAGAGAGAGAGAGAGATTTCGAGGGGGTAACTTCTGTTTTGTGCAAGACTAGAGAGATCTCGAGATATGTTTTACATAATTATATTGTAATTTTTACACACCCATTTCCCCTCCCTACCTGTAAAATGAAGATATACAAGAATGAAAAAGGAGATAAATTGTATTTAGCCATATAATGTCCAAATGAGCGGATATTTATATGGTTTTTAATTAGAACGAGTTTGACGCAATTATTTACGCGAATGATCTGTTAGGGACAATCATAACACTGTTTGGCATAGAACTGCTAAGATGTGTTAAGATATATACATAAGTGCCTTTTAGAATTTCTCTAAGTGTATAATTTATATCTTCACCCAAAAGAAGACTCGCATTTCAGCTGTGCATCCACCCCAACCGCCCCCCCCCCCAACCTCCCACCTCCACCAATACCACCAACATCAATAATAACAAGAGTTGTGTATCCAAACACATTCGGTATCTTATTAGAGAAGCGGCTGCTGCAGAATACATCCCATTCCTACTTAGATGAATTCAGAAGCCACGCTGGATCAATCATTAACGCATTACGTCATCCAACGTACTTCGAACGTCTGCTATCTGCATCTCAGTGTTGCCAATTTTTCCCGCCAAGTGAATCGTCCGTCAGCAAAGCGCGCGCTTCCTCACCCCCTGCCGATGAAAAATGCATGGAGAAGAGCGACAAGTTTCTCCTGCAAGCCCACCCGTTTATTCGATGTATTCAATGCATGAAATATTTATTCAACAAGGTTTTGATGATGATGATGTAGTTGTTTTTGTACTTGATGTATTTGTAATATTGTGTTGTTGTTGGTTATATTGTAAACATTATACTGGCCCATTTATTCTTCCCTCTCCTTATTATCATTAGAAATATTCCACCAAATAAGATGTCTCGATTTTTTTTTCTTTTTCTGAACATCATTCCGGTTTTTATTATATATTTTGTTTAATCTGTAATTCTGAATAAGCCGTTTTAACTATTTTAATCTCGTGTGCCTCTACATTATTCTTCTATCTTCATGAATATGCTGAAAATTTTGTTTTTTGAAAAGAGGGGTGGGAGGGAGGGAGGATCGAGGGAGGGAGGGAGAGAAAGAGATAGACAGAGAGAGAGAGAGAAATAAATGAATAGAGATATAATTATAAAAGACGGGCATTTTCATCAAATTACCATGAAGCCTATTTTACACTCTAATAAAGAATGTTCCAATATTGCCATTTCTTTTCTGCTACCATAGCTATTGGTAGCAGTAAAACATATAGCAATATCAATACAAAATTGCAGTGTTATATAAGTGTTATTATAAATTAGCAACACGTATATAATAATGACATGGCCATACTCAGTTTTATTGAATGTAAAGAACTACATAGTTTCAGAAATATTTCGTAATTTATCTCCAACTTGGGAGAAATTTAGTCCACCAGATATGCCCAATAACTTAATGCATCGCCGATAAATTATTACTTTCTAATGGTACTCCCGAGTCTATCCATCCTGCAATCTCATTAACATGCGTGCTGTAATACCCATTCATACTCAATGGTACGTACTAGCACTTAAGACCGAGGTATAGTAATATAACCTCGTTAGTCGCAATATCATTTCGTAATGAAAAAGTACCTGGTTGCCTCATCAAAGAAATATCATATTTCTCTATTTTCTCATGAAATATTACTCAGCCCAGGAAAAAGGGTCAATGAAATGAGATACTGGTGATATTAGATTCAGGTTTATAGGTTTATTGGCAAACCTTTTTATACAGTCACATTCGGTTTGTCGCTATAGGGAGTGTTGGGTATGATACCCCCTTCGATTATTTTTTTCTTCTCGGAAATTAGGCTAAATATTCTTGGCAGAGTCTTGTTTACCCCCACTATCTTCAAATCTAACTTCTGAAGATCATCTTTAAAATCTTGTTGTGGTTTAATTAATGCTGTCTCTGTCCTCGTTGATAAACGTTGGAGCGACGCCCCATATACATGTAGTATGCATGTAATAGTAGTGCATTACAATTCTCAGCATCATAATCAAATTGGTAAAAAAGCCCACGTTAGAAACCATGAATGTGATTATGAATACACAAACGAAAGTGACGAAGCATAGCATATCCAATAACACTTCACTCTAACAATAATCGTTGGATTAATCATAATTTTTTTCAAATAAAAAAAAAGGACAATGACTGAAGAACCAATCATCAAAGATATCAGGGTTTTTGCAGGGGCACGGGTTGGGAAGAAAAGAAGCACAGGGACACGCATTCTACATTCTATTCTCCCTTTCTGACATTATTTAGTAGGCAATTAAGTGCCCCAAAATATGACCCCAACAGTGCCCCTTGCAGCAGATTTAAGCCGCTCCCTCCCTTTTGGAGTGGAGATTCATCTTAAGTGCACGTTAAAGACTGTAATGATCATTCATGTTCTTTTCGTGGGTACAAAAATACATGTGCCTCGGGTCCTTACTTCAAATCCATTCGATCCTTCATTAAAAATAACGATTTCATAACACACGAAACACAATGGAATTACAAAAGTGCCCAAAGCGAGACGTACTAAATAAATTCAGATGTACCTTTAACGCAATCAATTTTCAAACTCTAATTCCCTGTTTAGCAGGCATCAAAGATGTGGGTGATGATTAAGTTCCAGCTGTCTTTCTGATGTTCCAGTGACCTCCCATTTCATCCGCTGGTCAAGACAACAATACCGGTGGTCATCTGGTCATCTTAATTCGACTGACCCAAATCGCCAGACCATCTTTCATCAGCCCAACATATAGATCAAACACAAACAGTTGAAACACTCATCACCATCATCATCACTAATTCAATAAACATCCGAGAACAAAATGATGCAGCCCATTCAGGTTTTTCTCTGTGTTGTTTCCTAATCACCAAACCTGTTACATGATAATTGATAAGAGGATGTCAGGTCATAATGAAATAATTGATATTAAGTTTCCATTCAGCTGCTGGTCCCATTGATGCCCGAGTAGAGAGACGCGGCGTCTAGAAGGTATTGCTAATTTCATTAGTTGAGATGAAATAAATTATGTTAAGCTTTTATTATTATAGTACAAAAAGACACATTATTTTCATGAACCTGTATACCAGGCATTTCAGAAAGCACTTAAAAAGTACCATACATCATCAAACGATCATATTCAGAATTGTTTATTACTTTGCTTCATTTAAAATGTTATAATATTCTAGATAATCAAGGGATTGTGCATTTAGTCATTTGAATGACATTTTAAAACCATCGCAATTTCTGCTACACATGGATGATTTTCGTAGTTACATTTAATGGTACCTCTCATTCTTTCTTTTACATTTTCATAGTATTGCGGATATTCAGAACCATTTCTGTACTGCTGAATGTAATGCTCCATCTCAATTGTACATTAATGAAAATCGCAAAAAACAATGGGTTTTGAAGTAAAAGTTAGTTATTGACTTTCTTCATCAAAAACATACTTGTTAACCAGTAATACGAAAAAATACATCCGCAACCTTTACATTTGATATACGAATGATATTCCGCTTTTATATAGCGTTTTATAATACAATGTATCTAAGCGCTTTACAGATATAATATTACCCTGGTCTTCTGATTCAGTGCTTGCCCGCACACACTGTGTGTACAATATCCACTCCCTGGGGAGCATTCCAGCCAGGCGTTACTTGACGCTCAAAAACTGTTTGACCAACAATGACGGTCGCATCATACGGTACCCATTTAACACCTGGGTGGAGAGTAGCAAGTGCAGGATAATATCTTGCCAAATGATATTAGTGCCGTGTCGGAATTCGAACCATCGACCTTCACATCTCCAGTCAAGCGCCTTAAACCACTCGGCCACGACAACAAGAAATTCAACGAGATATCAAGAGAAAAGTAACAATATACAAAAATAATTCTGAATGTCGCTTACACATCTCACACTTCGACTTTTTGTTTATACTATTATAAGATATCGATATATCATGGAGATATATACTTCATACCGTACGTGTAATTCTCTAAACATTCTCTCTTGATATATCATAACGACTGTTATCTCTATTTTTGAAGTTGTATATACTTGGTTCTGGATAATTTCTGCCATGAGATACGAGCACAGTCTGTTTTTACTAGACGCTTCTCTGCACCAGGGGAGATATACTCATTTATCATTTTTAGGAATTGAATCATGACAGCTTGGATTTGTCCCTAAACAGAGAATATCTATGTTATAGTTATGTGACCTGGGGAGTGTTTCACAAAGACTAAGATCGACTTTAAGTTGAACTTAATTATGGCAGGCCTTTCATGCCACTAGTCCCTTTAACCATTCCTGGCATTAGTTTCTCAAGGGATGTACAAATCGTGGTCACAAATATACAGAATTTACCTTTTTTAATAGTTCATTATTGAAGGAAAAATAAATCTAAAGATCTTAAAGGTAATACAAAGTTTTGGAAAATTTTGAAAAATTGCTGGATAGTGATTCTTTACAATTTTGAGACCAATAGTGAGAGCAACCAGGGGATGGAACAGCCTGTCATCGTTAAATCCAACTTAAAGTAGATCTTAGTCTTTGTGAAACAGCCCCCTGGTGAGACAAAACAATCACCTAAATATTTGGTTTATCCATATCTATAAATATGTATTACATGCATTCCATGACCCCATCACTCATTCAAAGTATTTATCAATTCCAACAGTAAAAAAATATGATCAACACGAAATTATTGATGCTTTTTAGGATCGTTGCATTTTCCCTTTTAAGTCGTCTTCTTCTTCTCTTACATTTTCGTAACTTTGTCTCAGTTTATTCTATCTTTTCGTGGTTGTGATAAATACGAATTTGTCTTATTCACGAAATATAACCTCACTCTTTTAACAAGGTTAAAGTGTTTATGCATTTTATAAATAATAATAATAATAATAATAATAGCCTAATAGTCCACTCCAAATTGTATTAAACCGAAACGGAAATTCTTTTTGCCCAATTGATCGTGAGCCCGGCAAAGAAGACGTCTTTTAACTTTTTATTCCATCTCAGTGCAGTTAACAAGAATGCAAGAATAGAGGAATACTCCTTTAAAATAATGCCAGTCTACACGCAACACAATAAGCAGTGAAACTGAGCATAACGCTGGCCCCGAAAAAGAGCGTGAAAGAAAACGGGCGGTCTTCAGTAAAACGATAAATTTCCGAATGCAGCTCTCGTAGCTTACACGACTTATGCATAACACAGCATTGACTCTACTACGTGAACTTTGCATGGCGCTCCGTGCATGGAGTTTTGATCCTTGGGCTTTAAGGTTGCTCGTTTATCTATCCAGCGGCTTATTAGACAAATTGCCTAAATTGGTAGTAAATCAAGGGCTGACTTCACCCTAAGGCTATATTTTAGGGTACATCGTAAGCCTTGTCTGCTCATGGATTGTGAGCTTGGCATTAGCATCGTAGTACAAGATTGGTGCTTTAATCTTATTCATGATACGGCAGCGCTCCGGAGAAATGCCTTTACAAAGTAAACCGCATCGTGGTTGTATCATGTGTCAATAAAGGGACATGGTAAACCTTATGGGAACCGTGTGCACCGCCTACCGTCGTCGAGAGAATGCGAGGGGTGATCTGATACACCCCTAGCCAGATCATATACCAACCGCTTACCCTCTTTTCCCTCATCTGGCTCTTGTAAAATGAGAAGGGGTATTTTATTCGCGTCCGATTTGAAACGCAACTGGTTGCTCTTTCTGCTGTAACTGCTTTTATTGCGAAAAGGCATGGAAACCCCATAAGATCTGAAAGTGCAGTGCACTACATTCTCCTATCCTTTTCAACGTCAAACTATCAAATGGCAGAGTGCCTATCTCATCAGAATATTGGCCAGCTGATATGTTATGCGAGTTTTAGATAGGTGCCATAGTCCAGTGGTTAGAACGTTTGACTAAAATAATATACGAAGGCCATGGGTTCAAACCGCGACGTGACACTATCTTTGACAGGATATGTTTACATTTGCCACTCCATACCCAGGAGAACAGTTGGTAACTGGCAGGATGACAAACTCAAATGTGAATAAGATTGACATGCACCCTTAATTTGATGAATTTATAGTGGGAACAATCCCTAGGGAGTGGAGATGGTGCACATATTGTTCAAAGTCTGAATTTTGCATATCAAAAGCGGTTACTGCACGTGGTTAGAGACGCAAATGCGAAATAATCCTATGGAAAATATCAAGATTTTTGTTTCATTTTAGTTAAGATACAAGTCCACATCTACCGTAGATCGTCTATAGCCTAAAATTAAAAGTCTTGCGGAAAGACTTCAAAAATGTACACAAATATACTCAATGACACCAGTTGCCATCATTGTAATTCTGAAAAATAATGCCAATTGTTTCTCATCTAAATTTCTTTAATCTATCTGGAAAACCAATCAGGCCTCTAACTAAATTTGCGACATTCAGCTTGAATTTTCGACATGCGACCGATCAATGAGATTAACCCAAATATTTATTGAGGATCTAGATCCTTTGTAAAAATAAGAAGAACTGAGCTTACATACAATCCGCTTAAGTCAACTTGGATGTACGCTCATGATAATCGTGCACGCACATAAATACACACACACATACACACGCACATACCCACGCACGCACGCACACGCGCACATGGAATAAGCACAACCGGAGATCAAATTGCATTATCTCACGTATATACGGCGAGGGAATCTATAACGCTTAATTCAATAAAGCGCGGACTCGTATTTATCAAACTGCACCGCCAGATGGTTTTTAGAGGGTGCGCACCCCCTGCCGGCTACAACTCAAGTGGGGGCCCTTCTTCACTCCACTCCATCCGCTCTATTCGCCCTCGCTTCGATAATAAACCCTAGGTACATTCTTTCTCCATCTTCGGGGCTCATTCGCACTGACATCGAGTTTGAAAGGCATGACATTTTGGAGTGCGCATTTCTGTTCATGTTTTGTTTCATAATGCAAAGTACAGCATGTTAAAATCGTTGTTTTTTCCGTTTTTGTCTCCATAACCATGTAAACTTGTGTAAAATTAATTATGACATAATATACATTTCAGTGATACAGGTATTTACAAATTATGACTGTTTTTTTTTTCAAGTAACCTAAACACAGTAACTAATATTATTTTTTCAAAGATTGGGCTTGTATTTAATATGACACGCCACATTCATCATTACAAGAGAGAAAATTATCGCCTTTAAGATCTTATGTGAAGAGTGAAAACGGTTTTATTGTTGATGATGGATGTTTTGAGAAAAACAAAAATCGTCGCATATGGGACTGTTATATCGTTGTCCAGACATACACAATGTCGTCTCCTGTGTTTATAAGATACTTTGCGATCATCCATGTTCTATGACGGCATTAAATGCTTTTTTGACCACTCTAATGGAAAGGGAGACAACCTAATGAATATAAATCAATCCTGAACGGCCGGAAAACCAAACGTCAGCCTATGTTCCCGTCACATTATACAGCTACAAATCAAACGATTTAAATGCTTTGAACAAAAACAGAGGAATGATGCATCAGTAAGTTGTTCCCAAAAGAGAGGGATTTTTTAAATTTCAGTCCGACTCTTCATACTTTGTCAAATAAAGACCAATAAGAAATAAACATTTAAATAAATGAAATAGCAGAAATATTAAAGAAAAGAACCCTAATTTCCGCATACAGAAGTTAACCCACCAAATAAGAAGGAAAAACAGAGAATTGTGGCAATGTTAACATTCTTAACTTCGAGTGCAGACACGTCCGAGGCAATTTTAGCTAAAAGCTCTAGCGATGAGCCTTTTATCAATCGGAATCTTATATTTCACTTTTATTGAACGAAGGAATACAGACCTAGGGACCCCATTGGCGTCGTTTAGAGATTAGTTTTGCGCTGTGTTTTTTGGAGATAGATTTATGCAAAGTATCTGGTTATATTAAGTCTAAAAGCCTGGCCCTTAACAAATTGCGAGGGATTTGCGAGATAAATGGAGGGACTGAGATAAGCTTTACGAGCTGATAAATGTAAAGAAGGATTTAGATCTCCGCCTTTTACTATTTCACATATTTTCTTCGCACCATAGTGAGAGTCTGGCGAGAGTATTAAAGACCTTTGTGGTTTTAATGCAAAGCTTTACCTTTCTCGAACCATTTTTTTATTAAGATTTTGAATTTCGAAAACCTTTTCTTCTTACATACTTGGCATTATATCTCGTACTCTATGGTCATTAGTCATTTTCTCTATTCATGATTACTATGTAAAAACCCTTTCAAAAGAAAGCCTGAGCTAAAGGATTAACAGGTAGCCTGATACTTTGAAATATATATTTCGAGTTGTCTTTCAATTTATTTTAATCTCTTCTTTGTATGAGTTCCGAGAATCCTTCAAAGAGAAAAATTACAGATTTATTATAATGGAGAAACTCGAATTTTCTTTCGTATTAATTCTGGACTGTCCACTGACATGTATTCATACTCGTGTTAAACCAGAATGCATAATTGTTACCGTGTCATTTGTTTGTTTTATTTGATACAGTTTCACATAAGTTTGCATGTCAGGGGTAAAGTCTACATTTTAATACAGAGCTAATGCGTTTTAACTATTACAACGTTGATTACAAGAACGATATCAGCACAACAACAAACTTCCATGTAATATTTCTAGTCCCACACCCTCCACCTCAGCCCCCCCCCCCCTCTCTCATAAATGATACATTCAGTTTCCTCCTATTAATGACCTTGGCGTACCAACATTACACGTGCCTGTCTTTACACTAAAAAACAAAATGGCGGCTAATCACATTACACACGTCCATCTGATCGATGCTGACACCTAGTACCTCATACGTATGCCTGATGGTTGTTGATATTAGGTCATGATCCCTTTTTCTCATTTAAACGTAATCTCACTTTAACCAGTGTATGTTTCAAATTTAATCTTAGTTTGACGAATATAATGAAACAGGTACTTCTAAATGTACCTTAAGTTTAAGTCGTGGTACGTCTTTTGACAGCAAACAGCCAGACTAAGTATCTCGACATCCCCACCCCAAACATTACTCTCCTCCTAACGACCTTCGCATGTCAGAATTCCATGTGCCCTTCCTGTAACATCCATTAACAAGATGGCGGTCAATATCACGTGATCACGAGTCCAGCTGATCAATGCTGACACTCCATGCGTACGTCCGTTGGTTCCCCGTCGATATTAGGTCATGACCCCTTTCTTTGAAAGTAGTATTTTAAAATGAATCTACTTTTGTATAGTTATTGATTTTTTAAGGTTACGTACTCGAAAGATCAGTTCATACATCTTTTAATTCGACAATTCTTTTTTAAAGACAACGTCGATTAATCAACGATAATCCAGGGATGTAGACATTGAAAAAAAGGCTAGTAACCCTAGGGTCATACCGTATGACATGTATTCGCAGATGTTCTCTGGCCTAATAATACCTTAATAGTCGTTAATATTTTTCGATTAAAGAGGGCCATATTATATTTCTTGGACTGAAATTCATCTTGACTTGTTTTCAAATCTTATACACGTAAAAATGTCATATAGTCCCCCACGGATATACCGTCGCCTGAACCATTTAATATTCAAACCTCCCGCTCTGTTCTCGGTATCCTTTTTGTATGGCATGGTCCTTTGAAATGACTCTCGCTAGGTTGGGGCTCCAATTTCGAATTTAAACCAACTTTCATTTTCTAAACCAAACTGTGTTCTCAAGTACATGCGACCTTGTAATTCCCAAAGCGAACCAACTTACTCATCCAATAAACTCCTTTCAGCTCCCTCCTCTCGCACGGAGAGTATATTTTCCTCTTATTTCACACCTCGACGTTATCTCCTCAATCATTTTCCTCATTTTCTCTCTCCCTCCTTCCCCCCTCTCTCTCTTTCTCTCTCTCTCTCTTTCCCTCCCTCCTTTTATTTCTTTTGATTCCCCCTCTCTGTGTCTCCCTCACTCTCTCTTTCATTTCTCCCCTCTCTTATATTCTCTCTCTCTCTCTCTCTCCCTCTCTCTTTCTCTCTCTCTCTCAATCATCATCTTCCTTACATCCGATCTTTGCGCATATTTCTCCTTGATGAACATCTCTGTTCTGCTTTATTACATTATCTTTCTTTCTTTCTCTCTCTCTCTCTTTCTCTCTCTCTCTCTCTCTCTCTCTTACACACATACAGACAGACAGACACATTTGTTCTCTGTCTCTGTCCCTGTCTCTGTCTGTATGTATGTCTGTCTCTCTGTCTCTCTCGCACCCCTTCTTCTCTCCTGTCTCTCTGTCTCTGTCTCTCTCGCTCTCTAAATTCTCTCAGCACCCCCCCCCCTCTCTCTCTCTCTACCCTCCCGCCGTGGATCTTAAGTTCCCTAGAATAATCTCCAGTGTTCTGCTCTGTTTCACCTCGTCTTACTCTTCTTCTCCCGTGGTTCTAATGAGATATCACTCATCTTTCGACATCAACATGATTAACTTTCTTTTCTGTCTGGTGCAATCACCTCACTAACGCCAAATATTTTGTTGCACATTCTCTCCGTCTTTCTTTCTTTCTTTCACATTTTTCTCTTTCTCTGTCTCTATCAGTGCATCTCTCTTTCGATTTTTTTTCTTCCTCAACTTAATTAAAATCTTCTTCTTTGTTACCGCCTCTTTATCTTTCGTCTTCTTCTTCTTCTTATCATTTTTCCTTTTTTTTTCGTCTTCACTCTTTATTTTTTTCAATTTCTACATCATTCTCTTCATCAAGATAATCTCTTACATATTTTCGTCATTATCCTTCTTCTTATTTTTGTTTTTTTATCTTTTTGTTTTATTTGTTCTACTTCTTCTTCTTCTTCTTCTTCTTCATCTTCATCTTCTTCTCTCTCTCTCTCTCTCTCTCTCTCTGAATCACGACGTCTGTTCGCGCATCGCCCATGCCTATAATCGACTTGAGATCAAGTTACAAGGACAAAGCTTATTGAAATACCATCTCATCATAAATATTCACAGCTTCTCTCTCCCTTTGCTCCTGGTATTTTGGCGCGTTCGTCTCAAGTTCTGTTTGCTAACCATGCCCACAGTGATGGTGCCCCTTCAACAAAATTCCCTGTCACAACACAGGCTCATGTTAGCCGGAAACATGATACACTATAAATATTCATACCAGCGTGGAAGACATCCTCAAAAAGTAAGGAAACCTAATTTTTATCCCTGTTTCTCCTCCAAACTCCATGTGGGTTTTGGCCATGTCACGCTACTTTCCACCTTTTTTCACACCGACCTTCCACATGCAATGCAAACTATCTGTTATGAAGGTCCCGAGAAGCTAACCACTAATAACTGTTTGCGTGACACGGATCGGGAGAAGGTCCTTATAAAGAGAAGATCGTTACTGCCATTGGCGATACTGAGGAGGAGTTCTGGTATAGTTAGAATATGATTTTTGGTATCAAATTTAACCAACAAAAATTATATTTACTCCCATGCGAACGAATATAATAAAAGAAATGTCCCATGAAAATGATTGCTTTTGAAGAGCTCTCATATCTGAAATATGACTATATATTTTTTGTTTAATGACTGAAAATGTGATGACATATGTTTACGTAGTCAAATGTTACCATATCTGTACTCTGTGCGTTATCTAAGAGTAAAAATGCTTCGAGTCTGGTCATTTCACTCTCCAGATACACAACGATTATTATTCGAAAAATGATCTAACATTCAAGAAAAAAAATGTCAATGGTAGAAAGAGAAAGGCCGGAATAAACGTCAAACTAACAGCACCTTTGTGAGTATTTTTTGCGGACACGGGGGAAGAAAGAAAGAAAGCGTGAGAGAGAGAAAGAGAGAGAGAGAGAGAGAAGGAGAGAGAGAAGGAGAGAGAGAGAGAGAGGGAGATAGAGAGAGAGAGAGAAAGAGAAACCACACGAGGGTCGTACCGTCGACAAAACCCGATGTGGCACACTTTATACCCTTACAAAAAGTATGCCCTTGTTTTATTTTGTCTCCTATTCCCAAATTCAGACAAAACAGCGGGCAAATATTGGCGTAAACTTAGATCACTATCGATTGAATTAGAGATGTTTGTTCAAGTTCTAATTTCATATCTATACCTTTGAAAGTCTGAGCAAATTAGATTAATATTTTTTGCATCGATTTTTTTGTAATTACAGTAATCGTTGAATACAAACAGAAATTATATATCAGCCTTACAAAATCACTATTGCAAATATACGAAATGAAAATATTATTGTAACAGCTTAAGCAAATAGATAGTAATCTGACATGTGTGATTCTCTGATTGCTTACCCGCTATACCCACAGTGAAAGTAGAACAAAAATATATTATTGCAAAAGATCACCTTTTATACACGCTATACTCACTTAATACCTGACATGGATAGGTGTAAATTGCAGATAAAAGATTGAATTTCAAATGAGTGAAATAATGTTGATGGCTGGTATAATATAATTAAACTGCTGTTCACATTTTTGTTAAATTTCATTCCAATGTATTTATTTTAATTAATCAAAGCCATTTTCATACAATATTCATATAAAAATCCTATGGTTGAAGGTAGCCGTCTGCTGGAGTATTTCATTTTTTATTTTCAACTATCGTTTTAACCCTCAGCTTATAAAAGTGGATAATAAATAGAAGGAATAGGGATCCATTTAGTTGTCTCCACAACCCTTTAATCTGTCAGACCTACATTCATAACACGTATACAAGAAATATCCAAAGTATAATAGCATGCGGACATCTGGTTTGGGCTACACAATTAATATCCCAATCAGATATCACTAAAATACACCATCAATCATGTTCCAGAAACTAATGTTCGAGAAAAATACAGAAGGTAATATATATTGGTGATTCAGAAGTATACTATGTGTGCATCAATTAAAAAAATATATAAAAAGGGGAGAGGAGGGGTGGAGAAGAGAGACTATCAGAGACAGAGAGAACGAGATAGACAGCGAGAAAGATAGGAAGACAAAAAGGGGGGGGGGCAGAAATATAGGAGATACAGACAAAAGTAAGGCCAAAAATAAAAACTTGTTGTATTGCCCTTTGGGTGCCAAATCATGGGTCGGTCGGTCGGATTTTTTTTTTTTAATGCATTTATATCCCATTTAAACAAACAAAATATAGGAGATACAGACAAAAGTAAGGCCAAAAATAAAAACTTGTTGTAGTGCCAAAACATGGGTCGGTCGGTCGGAAAAGTTTTTTTTTTGTTTTACTTTTTTTTGTCGCCCTCTTTACTCCGATATTTTTCAGATTTGAATGTTTTTGTTTTTTGTTTTTCGTTTTTCACCATCCCTCTTTTGGCTCATATTTCTCAGTTTTTATTGCTTTAATACATGTGTTTCAGCGTCATCATTCCATTGATACCCTTTTCACCTCATAATTAGCCATGGTTTGCACGAGTGAGAATTTTTGAATAATTTGATTTTATGCATTTATATCCCATTTAAACAAACAAAATACATATTTTTTTATTCATTAATTTTTTTTTTAAATCTAAAAAACGGTTTAGTTTTTTTTTTTTTTTAATGCCGACCGTAGATTTTCAAATGTTTGGGTCGGTCGCAAAGGGCAATACAACAAGTTTTTTTTAGGCCTAATGGAGAGAAAAAGGAACTTGGAGATAAAGAGATACAGACAAAAAGTGAGACAAGAGAAAGAGAGATGGGAGGGGCCAAACAGAAAAAGAGAAGGAAGGAGAGATAAATAGAGAAAGTGAAAGAAACAAAAAGAGCGAGAGAGAGAGAGAGAGAGATGGGGGAAGAGACAGAGAGATGGGGGAAGAGACAGAGAGAGAGGGAAGAGAGAGAGAGAGAGAGGGGGGGGAGAAATAAAGACGGCAAAGCAGACAGACGGACAGGCAACCAATGGCAGACGAATATACACAAAGACGGACAAATAGAAAAACAGACCGGTCGAAAACAGTCATCCAGACAGAGAGAAAGAGTAAAGAGGTACAGAAAGAAAAGAATTCCTACACATCCATGAGTCATTCATCACTTTTAAATGAAAGGTCTATCCTCGGTCATGAGATTTTTATACAAAAAATACATCGCCGACAAAGTGAGAGAAGATTTCGGCTTTTTAATCCACCAGGGAAGACGTATTAGCCTCTCAAAGAGTCGACCAAATCTTGCCGCAGCCCCTGACCCTGATCACCGACGCGCGTCTGTCGCGTCTCTGTTCGCTTCACATCGTTTCTACATGAAACCAACGAACAGGTGTAGAAGGGGGGCGTCGAACGAGGGATAACATACGACTTACAAACATAGGTCCTGATTGATACAGGCGTATGCCCTATAGCCCTTTCACGCACCAGAGAGTGCAAAGAACTGGAGTCTGATATAGTTTTTTGATGAGGACGGCATTTTCTTATGGAAGGGGCTGATTGTGGGTAGGTAGGGGGAGGGGGCAATTCGATTTTAAATGTTTATGGTCTAGATACGTTATTCTTACATCAGCGAATGATACAGATTTTGATAGTTATGTCAGAATCGAATTATTATGAAGAAAAAATACATGCAATTCAAGGCACGGTTCGAGAAGAATATTTTGTTAGGAGGGGGGAGGGGGCTTTGTAGTTCTTGCACTCATTTTCTGCATGTGCTTCGCTCACATTAATTTGTAATTAATTTTTGTTTGGAGTCATTGGTATTTTGGAGGAGAAGCGAGCACCTCGTCCCGCTCATACAAACACTTAATTTCTACCCAAAATGTAATAATCTTTATGTAAATTAAAGAAAAACTTGAGTTCTGGTAAAAAAAAAAAGAATTCTCACAGAATCAAACGAAACTTACACTGAATGTTTAAGATTACGAATAAATGTCATTTGCCAAACAATTTTGGTAGAAAATGTATACTAGCTGAGTAATGAGCATAGATAGATAGATAAGGAAATCAAGGTATAGGCCCGACACCATTCGTGTAGTCCCATATACATCTTTCTGTGTACAGTGCTTTATCAAAACTGGGCCAAATTTATTATGATTGTGATGACTCCAGAACCTTGCAGTACACAATAATACTTACATGCTACATGATCAACTTTTTCTGATCCATTCCGCATCTATTCTTTCACAATGCAATCGCATGACCAGAACTCACGTTTATCTTTAATAGATAACGATCCAATATGATCGTATCTCCTGGCATTGACGTAAGTTTATTGACGTATTTTATTTACAAAAAGCTTTTATAAATTATCATTCCGTTCCCGAGCCTTCTGATAATTGGAAGTTTGCGTTCATATTGCGTATGTTTTTTGAGGTACCTCCGTCATGATATTTATGAGATATGGTGTCTGTCGACTTTTTAGATTAGAAATACATTTTTTGCTCTTTTGATGCAACCAAGTGCGCTGATGAATGGAATTGTTATTTTGCTGCAAAGTGAGATTGATTTATAAATCATGCATTTTTTTTTCGTTCACCAATATCACACCATAATAACCATAATAAATATAATACAGTCTTTCAACAAAAAAGGAAAATTTACAGCATTATCAATTAGACAAGACATAACCATTTCACAATGCTATAAGCCACAGTTTCTTGGAGTGAAGAACATTTCTCGCAAACAGAAGGCAACCTTTTTTAAATAAAGAATATTCGTCTATTGCATCGGCAAAAAAATCGATTTCTTTTGGTTTTTACAAACATAATATTTATAATTTGATCTTTACAGTCACCATCCCACCAAAATAGAAATCTATCCGTTTAAACCAAAGTATTTTTGTCCCATCGTCATCGTAATTGTTACTAGCCAATCCATCGGGGCATTCTTCTGGCGGAAGTCATGTAATAGAGGCGCCATTTGTTTGATAGATGGTCAAGCTGCTACGAGCCAATTATCCTCTAACTCTGCACTTAAACCACTTAGACAAATCCACATTCATACATCATCCAGAGGATTGGGTCGTTTGCACTGGACAATCTCCTCGATCTTCCTGAGATCTGATCTTTAGCTTTCAGATTGTAGATTGTGATGTTTTTTTAGTTAAATTTAACTACATTAAAGGTAAAGACCAGTTCTGGTCATGCGATGGCATTGTGGAATCGATCAGAAAAAGGTTAATCATCTAGCATATAAGTATTGGTGTGTACTGCAAGGTTCTTGAATCATCAAAATGATAAGAAATTTGGCCCAGTCTTGGTAAAGTTACAAGCACTGTACACAGAAAAATGTATATCCGACTTCGCGACACGTGCGCGATATCTATCCGGTCCGGAAATAATAATTTACCAAATATATCAATTAGTAGGTGGTTTCCCGGCAAAATTTGTATCATCACGTATTAGTCAAAACATATATTTTCACATGATGGGTAATAAGAGCTTCCATTTCATTTTTTGAGAGGGGGGCGTTTCCAAAACTGGTCTATTTCTTTTTGCTTTTTTTTATTTAAATGTTATAATGTTTTGAATAAATTTTGAATAGTATATAGTATCATATTGTATTTTGTTGGAAATTAAAAGAATTACATGCAATGAAAAACCGAAATGTTATTATTGTCTGTAGTAAAAATTTCGATAAAAATCATTAATTGCGATACATGATTTACTAGTAAACATCAACATCCTTTGATATGCGGTATTATGGATAACATGCTATTACGCCTTTTATGTCTTTACACTAATTTTGTACATGTTGAATGTGCCCTATCTATATTTTAGACGCAGTTTAAGTTGATGTACACGTTACTCCATAAATGCCCCCCCCCCATTTTTTTTTTTAAAAATAATAATGTAACTGCAAGATAATTAGTAGTAATATAGTATTGTTAAAGGGCCACTCTAACCAAAACAACGGGCTAAAAATTGAAAAAAAGACATGTAGAATAATTTTTGACAGAGATTCCGAACATGACAATGATTTTTCTTAGAAATCATCAATACTTCTGGAATCTAGCTGATGACGCATTTGACGTCACTGCAGGCGCCTTTCCGGTGAAAAGGAGGGTGATTTTAATAGGCATTTAAAATGTCTTTAAAAATGCAATTATGATATTAATTGGAGAAAAAAATATATTTATCCGAAAAATAATATGCACTTGATAATCCAGTACGTTTCTGGCAATTTCGTCATTACTTATTATGAAATTATCAAATCGGACATGCCCGCAATGACGTCAAATGCGGCATCAAGCCACGTGACCGTATTACTTATTTTCGAGGGGCGTACCCCAGCAAGCGTTAGAACTGTGAAAAATGGATTGCTATTATCATTTTTTTGTCAATTTAGAGATTTTCTTAAAAATCAGAGGCTGGAATATCAATTAGTAGAGATGAATTCATGTTTTGAAAGGCTATGTTAGTTGGGTTAGAGTGGCCCTTTAAGGAGTATGCGACGGAACGCGCACTGTGCATTTACCCCCCCCCCCCCCCCCCCCTCCCCCACCACATCGGTTTCCATCTTATAAACAATATTGCGATTCAAGCATTGAGATATATAGATTCGAACTGCATTATAAGTGGTTAATGGATTGTTAGAAGGCTGACTATTTACACTTTTCATTACTATCTTCTTTCTGACTGTCTTCAAGTGTCACTCCTCATTAAGAAGATCTTTTGGCTTGCCGCGCAGAGCCCATTAGCCAGGAGAGGGTATGGCTTTCAACCGACCTCTGGAATTGAGGGTAGAATAAACAAGATGGAGTGGAGACTCAATAAGATGCTATTAATAACGATGGTTATTATCACATTATGTGCACCATTTCCACTCCCTGGGGAGTATTATATCATACATAAATGCTATTAATACCTAGGGTTAATATCCCACCATGTGCACCATTTCCACTCCCTGGTGAGTATTATATCATACATAAATGCAATTAATACCTAGGGTTAATATCCCACATGTGCACCATTTCCACTCCCTGGGGAGTATTATATCATACATAAATGCTATTAATACCGAGGGTTAATATCCCATCATGTGCACCATTTCCACTCCCTGGGGATTATTATATCATACATAAATGCTATTAATACCTAGGGTTAATATCCCATCATGTGCACCATTTCCACTCGCTGGGGAGTATTATATCATACTTAGTTACATGCATGAAATATGCTAGGGTTATTATCCGAATGTGTGCACCATTTCCACCTCCCTGGGGAGTATTATATTATACATACATGCATGAAATACGCTAGGTTTAATATTCCATCATGTGCACAATTTCCACCTCCCTGCATGGGAGTATCATATCATACATACTTGCATGAAATACGCTAGGATTAATATCCCATTATATGCACCATTTCCACTCCTTGGGGAGTATTATAATTTTGAACTACGCTGATAAATAGCGTTGTGTACACAAGGCTACTAATTATTCATGTAGAATTATTTTTGTCCGGGATTAAGCCATAAATTCAATATAATTTAAGTCTACAATCATGACAAGTTAAACATTGTCACAATGACAGTTAGCTTTAAAGTCTATCATGTTTACCTTCATGTCAATTTGGCTATAGATGTTCCTTCTAAATTGTAGCTCATATAAAAAATCTCGAAATTCTCAAAATATCCACCCAATAATAGTAAAAGGATAAGAGATTGTTTCAGAACTATCAGTCTATATATAATCCATTATCATTGAGAGACTCGACTTGATTATTTACAAACATAACAGTCCTAAATCGTTGGCAAAAGCAGTTAATGAATGCCATTTCCTGACCTATCGCCCCACATTGGTTACAGGCAAACATGAGAGGCCATTGACCTGCATGTTAGACTGAATATACGAACGTGACATCATGGTTGCATTGCTAATAACATACATCAACCCTAGAGAGCAATAATGAACTTAGAGCTAATGCACGGGTTGCCGTATGGCCTTCTTCGGTACTTGAGTGGGGCCAATGAACTTTAAAGAGAATGTTCAGCGAAAGAGCATGTTTAACATTTTCATGTTAGTGTGGAAGAATATCATCCGAAAAAAATGTCCCCCTGAACAGAAGGGTTCTTCAATATTGCTCTCATATTTGAAATATGACAAGAAATGGCTCATACGTTTTAACCAAAATGTCATGTTACATGCTTGTGTAGTCCCATACACTAATATCTGTAGAGTGCATGTAACATTCAGAACGACTGGGACAATTAAATGCTACTTTGATTATTCCAAAATGTGCTGCATACTAAATATTTGTTTTCTTCAATTTCTTCCAGACAGAATGCAGGGGCGGATCTAGCTTTTTGCTAAGGGGGGGGTTTGACCAAAATAATGACGATGCGGAGCATCGTCAACGAGCCGCGAAGCGGCGAGCCGATTTTTTTTGGGGTGTTTATTTGAACCCCGTAAATGATGTTTTCCTGGCATCTATTAACACAATGGAGACCATAAAAAGCAGTGCATGATAACGTCTTTTTAAATCAAGTAACAGTTTAAAGGGATCCGGTAACTTTGTCTCAGATTCTGAAACAAAATCCTGGATTTAGCTCATGCTGCAATGATAAGTATAAATCTTTAGGTCAGTCAGGAACTCCATGACTTTTACAATCCGATCGCCTGTCTGATTATCAAGATATTTATGATTGGAATTTCAAATGTTTAAAACCGTTCGCCGAACGGTTTTCATAACACTACAGTCTATTTGGGAAAATGACTATGGTAAAACCGGTCACTCAAAGATTTTTACTTTTTTGAGGCACTTCTTGATCGTTTTGAAGCGCGATTTTTTAAGGGCTTCAATATTATACCATATCAGAGACACTGATAACACATAGGGCCGTGTATCTCAGATTTAACATTGTTAAACGATCCCTTTAATACACAGTTATATCCAGAGTTATCATGTGTTTGGTTAAGTTACCAGCTGAGTTGAATATCTTCTCACAATATTTGCACTTGAAAGGGTTTCTCTCTACAGCGTGCGTTCTTTTTTCTTTCTTTTTTTCTTTTTTTTTTCCTTTTTTTTTTTTTTTTTTTTTTTGGGCCGCCCAAGGGGGGGGTTTGAACCCCCTAAACCCCCCCCGTAGATCCGCGCCTGGAATGTTTCACGATGAAATCTCTTGACAAAAAAAAAATTATCCTTAATCTATTTTAATACTTCACCTTCTCCCGGCGGCATATATTGATCGATTTAAAGACCAGGATACAAGGGCGGCAGACCTCTGTGAGAGTAAACAAGCCCTCATGATCTCTGTTCGTGACCCCAAACATGCCAAAAGGGTGCCCCGACATTGACTCCTGCCCCACATTTGCCCCAGTCTTTATGTCGTAAAAACTAGACGACTACTTTGATGGCGGTTAGCGTCTTATTTTTTCGCGTTTATTGTTAGGTTGACTTTCAAAAATGATTAGCAGAGCGAGGTTTCGATCCTCGGACCTCTGGGTTATGGGCCCAGCACGCTTCCGCTGCGCCACTCTGCTTCACTTGAAAACTAGACAGGGATGAACCGAACATTAACGTAATTATATCAAAGAAGATGATGACAAAAAGAAAAAGTCTTTCAAAAATGATTAGCAGAGCGAGGTTTCGATCCTCGGACCTCTGGGTTATGGGCCCAGGACGCTTCCGCTGCGCCACTCTGCTTCACTTGAAAACTACACAATGATAAACCGAACATTAACGTAATTATATCAAAGAAGATGATGACAAAAAGAAAAAGTCTTTCAAAAAATGATTAGCAGAGCGAGGTTTCGATCCTCGGACCTCTTGGTTATGGGCCCAGCACGCTTCCGCTGCGCCACTCTGCTTTACTTGAAAACTAGACAGGGATGAACCGAACATTAACGTAATTATATCAAAGAAGATGATGACAAAAAGAAAAAGTCTTTCAAAAATGATTAGCAGAGCGAGGTTTCGATCCTCGGACCTCTGGGTTATGGGCCCAGCACGCTTCCGCTGCGCCACTCTGCTTCACTTGAAAACTACACAATGATAAACCGAACATTAACGTAATTATATCAAAGAAGATGATGACAAAAAGAAAAAGTCTTTCAAAAATTATTAGCAGAGCGAGGTTTCGATCCTCGGACCTCTGGGTTATGGGCCCAGCACGCTTCCGCTGCGCCACTCTGCTTCACTTGAAAACTAGACAGGGATGAACCGAACATTAACGTAATTATATCAAAGAAGATGATGACAAAAAGAAAAAGTCTTTCAAAAATGATTAGCAGAGCGAGGTTTCGATCCTCGGACCTCTGGGTTATGGGCCCAGCACGCTTCCGCTGCGCCACTCTGCTTCACTTGAAAACTACACAATGATAAACCGAACATTAACGTAATTATATCAAAGAAGATGATTACAAAAAGAAAAAGTCTTTCAAAAATGATTAGCAGAGCGAGGTTTCGATCCTCGGACCTCTGGGTTATGGGCCCAGCACGCTTCCGCTGCGCCACTCTGCTTTACTTGAAAACTAGACAGGGATGAACCGAACATTAACGTAATTATATCAAAGAAGATGATGACAAAAAGAAGAAGTCTTTCAAAAATGATTAGCAGAGCGAGGTTTCGATCCTCGGACCTCTGGGTTATGGGCCCAGCACGCTTCCGCTGCGCCACTCTGCTTCACTTGAAAACTACACAATGATAAACCGAACATTAACGTAATTATATCAAAGAAGACGATGACAAAAAGAAAAAGTATTTCAAAAATGATTAGCAGAGCGAGGTTTCGATCCTCGGACCTCTGGGTTATGGGCCCAGCACGCTTCCGCTGCGCCACTCTGCTTCACTTGAAAACTACACAATGATTAACCGAACATTAACGTAATTATATCAAAGAAGATGATGACAAAAAGAAAAAGTCTTTCAAAAATGATTAGCAGAGCGAGGTTTCGATCCTCGGACCTCTGGGTTATGGGCCCAGCACGCTTCCGCTGCGCCACTCTGCTTCACTTGAAAACTACACAATGATAAACCGAACATTAACGTAATTATATCAAAGAAGATGATGACAAAAAGAAAAAGTCTTTCAAAAATCATTAGCAGAGCGAGGTTTCGATCCTCGGACCTCTGGGTTATGGGCCCAGCACGCTTCCGCTGCGCCACTCTGCTTCACTTGAAAACTACACAATGATAAACCGAACATTAACGTAATTATATCAAAGAAGATGATTACAAAAAGAAAAAGTCTTTCAAAAATGATTAGCAGAGCGAGGTTTCGATCCTCGGACCTCTTGGTTATGGGCCCAGCACGCTTCCGCTGCGCCACTCTGCTTCACTTGAAAACTACACAATGATAAACCGAACATTAACGTAATTATATCAAAGAAGATGATGACAAAAAGAAAAAGTCTTTCAAAAATGATTAGCAGAGCGAGGTTTCGATCCTCGGACCTCTGGGTTATGGGCCCAGCACGCTTCCGCTGCGCCACTCTGCTTCACTTGAAAACTACACAATGATGAACCGAACATTAACGTAATTATATCAAAGAAGATGAGGACAAAAGGAAAAAGTCTTTCAAAAATGATTAGCAGAGCGAGGTTTCGATCCTCGGACCTCTGGGTTATGGGCCCAGCACGCTTCCGCTGCGCCACTCTGCTTCACTTGAAAACTACACAATGATAAACCGAACATTAACGTAATTATATCAAAGAAGATGATGACAAAAAGAAAAAGTCTTTCAAAAATTATTAGCAGAGCGAGGTTTCGATCCTCGGACCTCTGGGTTATGGGCCCAGCACGCTTCCGCTGCGCCACTCTACTTCACTTGAAAACTACACAATGATAAACCGAACATTAACGTAATTATATCAAAGAAGATGATGACAAAAAGAAAAAGTCTTTCAAAAATGATTAGCAGAGCGAGGTTTCGATCCTCGGACCTCTGGGTTATGGGCCCAGCACGCTTCCGCTGCGCCACTCTGCTTCACTTGAAAACTACACAATGATAAACCGAACATTAACGTAATTATATCAAAGAAGATGATTACAAAAAGAAAAAGTCTTTCAAAAATGATTAGCAGAGCGAGGTTTCGATCCTCGGACCTCTTGGTTATGGGCCCAGCACGCTTCCGCTGCGCCACTCTGCTTTACTTGAAAACTAGAGAGGGATGAACCGAACATTAACGTAATTATATCAAAGAAGATGATGACAAAAAGAAAAAGTCTTTCAAAAATTATTAGCAGAGCGAGGTTTCGATCCTCGGACCTCTGGGTTATGGGCCCAGCACGCTTCCGCTGCGCCACTCTGCTTCACTTGAAAACTACACAATGATAAACCGAACATTAACGTAATTATATCAAAGAAGATGAGGACAAAAGGAAAAAGTCTTTCAAAAATGATTAGCAGAGCGAGGTTTCGATCCTCGGACCTCTGGGTTATGGGCCCAGCACGCTTCCGCTGCGCCACTCTGCTTCACTTGAAAACTACACAATGATAAACCGAACATTAACGTAATTATATCAAAGAAGATGATGACAAAAAGAAAAAGTCTTTCAAAAATTATTAGCAGAGCGAGGTTTCGATCCTCGGACCTCTGGGTTATGGGCCCAGCACGCTTCCGCTGCGCCACTCTGCTTCACTTGAAAACTAGACAGGGATGAACCGAACATTAACGTAATTATATCAAAGAAGATGATGACAAAAAGAAAAAGTCTTTCAAAAATGATTAGCAGAGCGAGGTTTCGATCCTCGGACCTCTGGGTTATGGGCCCAGCACGCTTCCGCTGCGCCACTCTGCTTCACTTGAAAACTACACAATGATAAACCGAACATTAACGTAATTATATCAAAGAAGATGATGACAAAAAGAAAAAGTCTTTCAAAAATGATTAGCAGAGCGAGGTTTCGATCCTCGGACCTCTTGGTTATGGGCCCAGCACGCTTCCGCTGCGCCACTCTGCTTTACTTGAAAACTAGACAGGGATGAACCGAACATTAACGTAATTATATCAAAGAAGATGATGACAAAAAGAAAAAGTCTTTCAAAAATTATTAGCAGAGCGATTTTTCGATCCTCGGACCTCTGGGTTATGGGCCCAGCACGCTTCCGCTGCGCCACTCTGCTTCACTTGAAAACTAGACAGGGATGAACCGAACATTAACGTAATTATATCAAAGAAGATGATGAAAAAAAGAAAAAGTCTTTCAAAAATGATTAGCAGAGCGAGGTTTCGATCCTCGGACCTCTGGGTTATGGGCCCAGCACGCTTCCGCTGCGCCACTCTGCTTCACTTGAAAACTACACAATGATAAACCGAACATTAACGTAATTATATCAAAGAAGATGATTACAAAAAGAAAAAGTCTTTCAAAAATGATTAGCAGAGCGAGGTTTCGATTTTCGGACCTCTGGGTTATGGGCCCAGCACGCTTCCGCTGCGCCACTCTGCTTCACTTGAAAACTACACAATGATAAACCGAACATTAACGTAATTATATCAAAGAAGATGATGACAAAAAGAAAAAGTCTTTCAAAAATGATTAGCAGAGCGAGGTTTCGATCCTCGGACCTCTTGGTTATGGGCCCAGCACGCTTCCGCTGCGCCACTCTGCTTCACTTGAAAACTACACAATGATAAACCGAACATTAACGTAATTATATCAAAGAAGATGATGACAAAAAGAAAAAGTCTTTCAAAAATGATTAGCAGAGCGAGGTTTCGATCCTCGGACCTCTGGGTTATGGGCCCAGCACGCTTCCGCTGCGCCACTCTGCTTCACTTGAAAACTACACAATGATAAACCGAACATTAACGTAATTATATCAAAGAAGATGATGACAAAAAGAAAAAGTCTTTCAAAAATGATTAGCAGAGCGAGGTTTCGATCCTCGGACCTCTTGGTTATGGGCCCAGCACGCTTCCGCTGCGCCACTCTGCTTTACTTGAAAACTAGAGAGGGATGAACCGAACATTAACGTAATTATATCAAAGAAGATGATGACAAAAAGAAAAAGTCTTTCAAAAATGATTAGCAGAGCGAGGTTTCGATCCTCGGACCTCTGGGTTATGGGCCCAGCACGCTTCCGCTGCGCCACTCTGCTTCACTTGAAAACTACACAATGATAAACCGAACATTAACGTAATTATATCAAAGAAGATGAGGACAAAAGGAAAAAGTCTTTCAAAAATGATTAGCAGAGCGAGGTTTCGATCCTCGGACCTCTGGGTTATGGGCCCAGCACGCTTCCGCTGCGCCACTCTGCTTCACTTGAAAACTACACAATGATAAACCGAACATTAACGTAATTATATCAAAGAAGATGATGACAAAAAGAAAAAGTCTTTCAAAAATTATTAGCAGAGCGAGGTTTCGATCCTCGGACCTCTGGGTTATGGGCCCAGCACGCTTCCGCTGCGCCACTCTGCTTCACTTGAAAACTAGACAGGGATGAACCGAACATTAACGTAATTATATCAAAGAAGATGATGACAAAAAGAAAAAGTCTTTCAAAAATTATTAGCAGAGCGAGGTTTCGATCCTCGGACCTCTGGGTTATGGGCCCAGCACGCTTCCGCTGCGCCACTCTGCTTCACTTGAAAACTAGACAGGGATGAACCGAACATTAACGTAATTATATCAAAGAAGATGATGACAAAAAGAAAAAGTCTTTCAAAAATGATTAGCAGAGCGAGGTTTCGATCCTCGGACCTCTGGGTTATGGGCCCAGCACGCTTCCGCTGCGCCACTCTGCTTCACTTGAAAACTACACAATGATAAACCGAACATTAACGTAATTATATCAAAGAAGATGATGACAAAAAGAAAAAGTCTTTCAAAAATTATTAGCAGAGCGAGGTTTCGATCCTCGGACCTCTGGGTTATGGGCCCAGCACGCTTCCGCTGCGCCACTCTACTTCACTTGAAAACTACACAATGATAAACCGAACATTAACGTAATTATATCAAAGAAGATGATGACAAAAAGAAAAAGTCTTTCAAAAATGATTAGCAGAGCGAGGTTTCGATCCTCGGACCTCTGGGTTATGGGCCCAGCACGCTTCCGCTGCGCCACTCTGCTTCACTTGAAAACTAGACAGGGATGAACCGAACATTAACGTAATTATATCAAAGAAGATGATGACAAAAAGAAAAAGTCTTTCAAAAATGATTAGCAGAGCGAGGTTTCGATCCTCGGACCTCTTGGTTATGGGCCCAGCACGCTTCCGCTGCGCCACTCTGCTTTACTTGAAAACTAGAGAGGGATGAACCGAACATTAACGTAATTATATCAAAGAAGATGATGACAAAAAGAAAAAGTCTTTCAAAAATTATTAGCAGAGCGAGGTTTCGATCCTCGGACCTCTGGGTTATGGGCCCAGCACGCTTCCGCTGCGCCACTCTGCTTCACTTGAAAACTACACAATGATAAACCGAACATTAACGTAATTATATCAAAGAAGATGATGACAAAAAGAAAAAGTCTTTCAAAAATTATTAGCAGAGCGAGGTTTCGATCCTCGGACCTCTGGGTTATGGGCCCAGCACGCTTCCGCTGCGCCACTCTGCTTCACTTGAAAACTAGACAGGGATGAACCGAACATTAACGTAATTATATCAAAGAAGATGATGACAAAAAGAAAAAGTCTTTCAAAAATGATTAGCAGAGCGAGGTTTCGATCCTCGGACCTCTGGGTTATGGGCCCAGCACGCTTCCGCTGCGCCACTCTGCTTCACTTGAAAACTACACAATGATAAACCGAACATTAACGTAATTATATCAAAGAAGATGATGACAAAAAGAAAAAGTCTTTCAAAAATGATTAGCAGAGCGAGGTTTCGATCCTCGGACCTCTTGGTTATGGGCCCAGCACGCTTCCGCTGCGCCACTCTGCTTTACTTGAAAACTAGACAGGGATGAACCGAACATTAACGTAATTATATCAAAGAAGATGATGACAAAAAGAAAAAGTCTTTCAAAAATTATTAGCAGAGCGATTTTTCGATCCTCGGACCTCTGGGTTATGGGCCCAGCACGCTTCCGCTGCGCCACTCTGCTTCACTTGAAAACTAGACAGGGATGAACCGAACATTAAAGTAATTATATCAAAGAAGATGATGAAAAAAAGAAAAAGTCTTTCAAAAATGATTAGCAGAGCGAGGTTTCGATCCTCGGACCTCTGGGTTATGGGCCCAGCACGCTTCCGCTGCGCCACTCTGCTTCACTTGAAAACTACACAATGATAAACCGAACATTAACGTAATTATATCAAAGAAGATGATTACAAAAAGAAAAAGTCTTTCAAAAATGATTAGCAGAGCGAGGTTTCGATTTTCGGACCTCTGGGTTATGGGCCCAGCACGCTTCCGCTGCGCCACTCTGCTTCACTTGAAAACTACACAATGATAAACCGAACATTAACGTAATTATATCAAAGAAGATGATGACAAAAAGAAAAAGTCTTTCAAAAATGATTAGCAGAGCGAGGTTTCGATCCTCGGACCTCTTGGTTATGGGCCCAGCACGCTTCCGCTGCGTCACTCTGCTTCACTTGAAAACTACACAATGATAAACCGAACATTAACGTAATTATATCAAAGAAGATGATGACAAAAAGAAAAAGTCTTTCAAAAATGATTAGCAGAGCGAGGTTTCGATCCTCGGACCTCTGGGTTATGGGCCCAGCACGCTTCCGCTGCGCCACTCTGCTTCACTTGAAAACTACACAATGATAAACCGAACATTAACGTAATTATATCAAAGAAGATGATGACAAAAAGAAAAAGTCTTTCAAAAATGATTAGCAGAGCGAGGTTTCGATCCTCGGACCTCTTGGTTATGGGCCCAGCACGCTTCCGCTGCGCCACTCTGCTTTACTTGAAAACTAGAGAGGGATGAACCGAACATTAACGTAATTATATCAAAGAAGATGATGACAAAAAGAAAAAGTCTTTCAAAAATTATTAGCAGAGCGAGGTTTCGATCCTCGGACCTCTGGGTTATGGGCCCAGCACGCTTCCGCTGCGCCACTCTGCTTCACTTGAAAACTACACAATGATAAACCGAACATTAACGTAATTATATCAAAGAAGATGAGGACAAAAGGAAAAAGTCTTTCAAAAATGATTAGCAGAGCGAGGTTTCGATCCTCGGACCTCTGGGTTATGGGCCCAGCACGCTTCCGCTGCGCCACTCTGCTTCACTTGAAAACTACACAATGATAAACCGAACATTAACGTAATTATATCAAGTAAGATGATGACAAAAAGAAAAAGTCTTTCAAAAATTATTAGCAGAGCGAGGTTTCGATCCTCGGACCTCTGGGTTATGGGCCCAGCACGCTTCCGCTGCGCCACTCTGCTTCACTTGAAAACTAGACAGGGATGAACCGAACATTAACGTAATTATATCAAAGAAGATGATGACAAAAAGAAAAAGTCTTTCAAAAATGATTAGCAGAGCGAGGTTTCGATCCTCGGACCTCTGGGTTATGGGCCCAGCACGCTTCCGCTGCGCCACTCTGCTTCACTTGAAAACTACACAATGATAAACCGAACATTAACGTAATTATATCAAAGAAGATGATGACAAAAAGAAAAAGTCTTTCAAAAATTATTAGCAGAGCGAGGTTTCGATCCTCGGACCTCTGGGTTATGGGCCCAGCACGCTTCCGCTGCGCCACTCTGCTTCACTTGAAAACTAGACAGGGATGAACCGAACATTAACGTAATTATATCAAAGAAGATGATGACAAAAAGAAAAAGTCTTTCAAAAATGATTAGCAGAGCGAGGTTTCGATCCTCGGACCTCTGGGTTATGGGCCCAGCACGCTTCCGCTGCGCCACTCTGCTTCACTTGAAAACTACACAATGATAAACCGAACATTAACGTAATTATATCAAAGAAGATGATGACAAAAAGAAAAAGTCTTTCAAAAATTATTAGCAGAGCGAGGTTTCGATCCTCGGACCTCTGGGTTATGGGCCCAGCACGCTTCCGCTGCGCCACTCTACTTCACTTGAAAACTACACAATGATAAACCGAACATTAACGTAATTATATCAAAGAAGATGATGACAAAAAGAAAAAGTCTTTCAAAAATGATTAGCAGAGCGAGGTTTCGATCCTCGGACCTCTGGGTTATGGGCCCAGCACGCTTCCGCTGCGCCACTCTGCTTCACTTGAAAACTACACAATGATAAACCGAACATTAACGTAATTATATCAAAGAAGATGATGACAAAAAGAAAAAGTCTTTCAAAAATGATTAGCAGAGCGAGGTTTCGATCCTCGGACCTCTTGGTTATGGGCCCAGCACGCTTCCGCTGCGCCACTCTGCTTTACTTGAAAACTAGAGAGGGATGAACCGAACATTAACGTAATTATATCAAAGAAGATGATGACAAAAAGAAAAAGTCTTTCAAAAATTATTAGCAGAGCGAGGTTTCGATCCTCGGACCTCTGGGTTATGGGCCCAGCACGCTTCCGCTGCGCCACTCTGCTTCACTTGAAAACTACACAATGATAAACCGAACATTAACGTAATTATATCAAAGAAGATGATGACAAAAAGAAAAAGTCTTTCAAAAATTATTAGCAGAGCGAGGTTTCGATCCTCGGACCTCTGGGTTATGGGCCCAGCACGCTTCCGCTGCGCCACTCTGCTTCACTTGAAAACTAGACAGGGATGAACCGAACATTAACGTAATTATATCAAAGAAGATGATGACAAAAAGAAAAAGTCTTTCAAAAATGATTAGCAGAGCGAGGTTTCGATCCTCGGACCTCTGGGTTATGGGCCCAGCACGCTTCCGCTGCGCCACTCTGCTTCACTTGAAAACTACACAATGATAAACCGAACATTAACGTAATTATATCAAAGAAGATGATGACAAAAAGAAAAAGTCTTTCAAAAATGATTAGCAGAGCGAGGTTTCGATCCTCGGACCTCTTGGTTATGGGCCCAGCACGCTTCCGCTGCGCCACTCTGCTTTACTTGAAAACTAGACAGGGATGAACCGAACATTAACGTAATTATATCAAAGAAGATGATGACAAAAAGAAAAAGTCTTTCAAAAATTATTAGCAGAGCGATTTTTCGATCCTCGGACCTCTGGGTTATGGGCCCAGCACGCTTCCGCTGCGCCACTCTGCTTCACTTGAAAACTAGACAGGGATGAACCGAACATTAACGTAATTATATCAAAGAAGATGATGAAAAAAAGAAAAAGTCTTTCAAAAATGATTAGCAGAGCGAGGTTTCGATCCTCGGACCTCTGGGTTATGGGCCCAGCACGCTTCCGCTGCGCCACTCTGCTTCACTTGAAAACTACACAATGATAAACCGAACATTAACGTAATTATATCAAAGAAGATGATTACAAAAAGAAAAAGTCTTTCAAAAATGATTAGCAGAGCGAGGTTTCGATTTTCGGACCTCTGGGTTATGGGCCCAGCACGCTTCCGCTGCGCCACTCTGCTTCACTTGAAAACTACACAATGATAAACCGAACATTAACGTAATTATATCAAAGAAGATGATGACAAAAAGAAAAAGTCTTTCAAAAATGATTAGCAGAGCGAGGTTTCGATCCTCGGACCTCTTGGTTATGGGCCCAGCACGCTTCCGCTGCGTCACTCTGCTTCACTTGAAAACTACACAATGATAAACCGAACATTAACGTAATTATATCAAAGAAGATGATGACAAAAAGAAAAAGTCTTTCAAAAATGATTAGCAGAGCGAGGTTTCGATCCTCGGACCTCTGGGTTATGGGCCCAGCACGCTTCCGCTGCGCCACTCTGCTTCACTTGAAAACTACACAATGATAAACCGAACATTAACGTAATTATATCAAAGAAGATGATGACAAAAAGAAAAAGTCTTTCAAAAATGATTAGCAGAGCGAGGTTTCGATCCTCGGACCTCTTGGTTATGGGCCCAGCACGCTTCCGCTGCGCCACTCTGCTTTACTTGAAAACTAGAGAGGGATGAACCGAACATTAACGTAATTATATCAAAGAAGATGATGACAAAAAGAAAAAGTCTTTCAAAAATTATTAGCAGAGCGAGGTTTCGATCCTCGGACCTCTGGGTTATGGGCCCAGCACGCTTCCGCTGCGCCACTCTGCTTCACTTGAAAACTACACAATGATAAACCGAACATTAACGTAATTATATCAAAGAAGATGAGGACAAAAGGAAAAAGTCTTTCAAAAATGATTAGCAGAGCGAGGTTTCGATCCTCGGACCTCTGGGTTATGGGCCCAGCACGCTTCCGCTGCGCCACTCTGCTTCACTTGAAAACTACACAATGATAAACCGAACATTAACGTAATTATATCAAGTAAGATGATGACAAAAAGAAAAAGTCTTTCAAAAATTATTAGCAGAGCGAGGTTTCGATCCTCGGACCTCTGGGTTATGGGCCCAGCACGCTTCCGCTGCGCCACTCTGCTTCACTTGAAAACTAGACAGGGATGAACCGAACATTAACGTAATTATATCAAAGAAGATGATGACAAAAAGAAAAAGTCTTTCAAAAATGATTAGCAGAGCGAGGTTTCGATCCTCGGACCTCTGGGTTATGGGCCCAGGACGCTTCCGCTGCGCCACTCTGCTTCACTTGAAAACTACACAATGATAAACCGAACATTAACGTAATTATATCAAAGAAGATGATGACAAAAAGAAAAAGTCTTTCAAAAAATGATTAGCAGAGCGAGGTTTCGATCCTCGGACCTCTTGGTTATGGGCCCAGCACGCTTCCGCTGCGCCACTCTGCTTTACTTGAAAACTAGACAGGGATGAACCGAACATTAACGTAATTATATCAAAGAAGATGATGACAAAAAGAAAAAGTCTTTCAAAAATGATTAGCAGAGCGAGGTTTCGATCCTCGGACCTCTGGGTTATGGGCCCAGCACGCTTCCGCTGCGCCACTCTGCTTCACTTGAAAACTACACAATGATAAACCGAACATTAACGTAATTATATCAAAGAAGATGATGACAAAAAGAAAAAGTCTTTCAAAAATTATTAGCAGAGCGAGGTTTCGATCCTCGGACCTCTGGGTTATGGGCCCAGCACGCTTCCGCTGCGCCACTCTGCTTCACTTGAAAACTAGACAGGGATGAACCGAACATTAACGTAATTATATCAAAGAAGATGATGACAAAAAGAAAAAGTCTTTCAAAAATGATTAGCAGAGCGAGGTTTCGATCCTCGGACCTCTGGGTTATGGGCCCAGCACGCTTCCGCTGCGCCACTCTGCTTCACTTGAAAACTACACAATGATAAACCGAACATTAACGTAATTATATCAAAGAAGATGATTACAAAAAGAAAAAGTCTTTCAAAAATGATTAGCAGAGCGAGGTTTCGATCCTCGGACCTCTGGGTTATGGGCCCAGCACGCTTCCGCTGCGCCACTCTGCTTTACTTGAAAACTAGACAGGGATGAACCGAACATTAACGTAATTATATCAAAGAAGATGATGACAAAAAGAAGAAGTCTTTCAAAAATGATTAGCAGAGCGAGGTTTCGATCCTCGGACCTCTGGGTTATGGGCCCAGCACGCTTCCGCTGCGCCACTCTGCTTCACTTGAAAACTACACAATGATAAACCGAACATTAACGTAATTATATCAAAGAAGACGATGACAAAAAGAAAAAGTATTTCAAAAATGATTAGCAGAGCGAGGTTTCGATCCTCGGACCTCTGGGTTATGGGCCCAGCACGCTTCCGCTGCGCCACTCTGCTTCACTTGAAAACTACACAATGATAAACCGAACATTAACGTAATTATATCAAAGAAGATGATGACAAAAAGAAAAAGTCTTTCAAAAATGATTAGCAGAGCGAGGTTTCGATCCTCGGACCTCTGGGTTATGGGCCCAGCACGCTTCCGCTGCGCCACTCTGCTTCACTTGAAAACTACACAATGATAAACCGAACATTAACGTAATTATATCAAAGAAGATGATGACAAAAAGAAAAAGTCTTTCAAAAATCATTAGCAGAGCGAGGTTTCGATCCTCGGACCTCTGGGTTATGGGCCCAGCACGCTTCCGCTGCGCCACTCTGCTTCACTTGAAAACTACACAATGATAAACCGAACATTAACGTAATTATATCAAAGAAGATGATTACAAAAAGAAAAAGTCTTTCAAAAATGATTAGCAGAGCGAGGTTTCGATCCTCGGACCTCTTGGTTATGGGCCCAGCACGCTTCCGCTGCGCCACTCTGCTTCACTTGAAAACTACACAATGATAAACCGAACATTAACGTAATTATATCAAAGAAGATGATGACAAAAAGAAAAAGTCTTTCAAAAATGATTAGCAGAGCGAGGTTTCGATCCTCGGACCTCTGGGTTATGGGCCCAGCACGCTTCCGCTGCGCCACTCTGCTTCACTTGAAAACTACACAATGATAAACCGAACATTAACGTAATTATATCAAAGAAGATGAGGACAAAAGGAAAAAGTCTTTCAAAAATGATTAGCAGAGCGAGGTTTCGATCCTCGGACCTCTGGGTTATGGGCCCAGCACGCTTCCGCTGCGCCACTCTGCTTCACTTGAAAACTACACAATGATAAACCGAACATTAACGTAATTATATCAAAGAAGATGATGACAAAAAGAAAAAGTCTTTCAAAAATTATTAGCAGAGCGAGGTTTCGATCCTCGGACCTCTGGGTTATGGGCCCAGCACGCTTCCGCTGCGCCACTCTACTTCACTTGAAAACTACACAATGATAAACCGAACATTAACGTAATTATATCAAAGAAGATGATGACAAAAAGAAAAAGTCTTTCAAAAATGATTAGCAGAGCGAGGTTTCGATCCTCGGACCTCTGGGTTATGGGCCCAGCACGCTTCCGCTGCGCCACTCTGCTTCACTTGAAAACTACACAATGATAAACCGAACATTAACGTAATTATATCAAAGAAGATGATGACAAAAAGAAAAAGTCTTTCAAAAATGATTAGCAGAGCGAGGTTTCGATCCTCGGACCTCTTGGTTATGGGCCCAGCACGCTTCCGCTGCGCCACTCTGCTTTACTTGAAAACTAGAGAGGGATGAACCGAACATTAACGTAATTATATCAAAGAAGATGATGACAAAAAGAAAAAGTCTTTCAAAAATTATTAGCAGAGCGAGGTTTCGATCCTCGGACCTCTGGGTTATGGGCCCAGCACGCTTCCGCTGCGCCACTCTGCTTCACTTGAAAACTACACAATGATAAACCGAACATTAACGTAATTATATCAAAGAAGATGAGGACAAAAGGAAAAAGTCTTTCAAAAATGATTAGCAGAGCGAGGTTTCGATCCTCGGACCTCTGGGTTATGGGCCCAGCACGCTTCCGCTGCGCCACTCTGCTTCACTTGAAAACTACACAATGATAAACCGAACATTAACGTAATTATATCAAAGAAGATGATGACAAAAAGAAAAAGTCTTTCAAAAATTATTAGCAGAGCGAGGTTTCGATCCTCGGACCTCTGGGTTATGGGCCCAGCACGCTTCCGCTGCGCCACTCTGCTTCACTTGAAAACTAGACAGGGATGAACCGAACATTAACGTAATTATATCAAAGAAGATGATGACAAAAAGAAAAAGTCTTTCAAAAATGATTAGCAGAGCGAGGTTTCGATCCTCGGACCTCTGGGTTATGGGCCCAGCACGCTTCCGCTGCGCCACTCTGCTTCACTTGAAAACTACACAATGATAAACCGAACATTAACGTAATTATATCAAAGAAGATGATGACAAAAAGAAAAAGTCTTTCAAAAATGATTAGCAGAGCGAGGTTTCGATCCTCGGACCTCTTGGTTATGGGCCCAGCACGCTTCCGCTGCGCCACTCTGCTTTACTTGAAAACTAGAGAGGGATGAACCGAACATTAACGTAATTATATCAAAGAAGATGATGACAAAAAGAAAAAGTCTTTCAAAAATTATTAGCAGAGCGATTTTTCGATCCTCGGACCTCTGGGTTATGGGCCCAGCACGCTTCCGCTGCGCCACTCTGCTTCACTTGAAAACTAGACAGGGATGAACCGAACATTAACGTAATTATATCAAAGAAGATGATGAAAAAAAGAAAAAGTCTTTCAAAAATGATTAGCAGAGCGAGGTTTCGATCCTCGGACCTCTGGGTTATGGGCCCAGCACGCTTCCGCTGCGCCACTCTGCTTCACTTGAAAACTACACAATGATAAACCGAACATTAACGTAATTATATCAAAGAAGATGATTACAAAAAGAAAAAGTCTTTCAAAAATGATTAGCAGAGCGAGGTTTCGATTTTCGGACCTCTGGGTTATGGGCCCAGCACGCTTCCGCTGCGCCACTCTGCTTCACTTGAAAACTACACAATGATAAACCGAACATTAACGTAATTATATCAAAGAAGATGATGACAAAAAGAAAAAGTCTTTCAAAAATGATTAGCAGAGCGAGGTTTCGATCCTCGGACCTCTTGGTTATGGGCCCAGCACGCTTCCGCTGCGCCACTCTGCTTCACTTGAAAACTACACAATGATAAACCGAACATTAACGTAATTATATCAAAGAAGATGATGACAAAAAGAAAAAGTCTTTCAAAAATGATTAGCAGAGCGAGGTTTCGATCCTCGGACCTCTGGGTTATGGGCCCAGCACGCTTCCGCTGCGCCACTCTGCTTCACTTGAAAACTACACAATGATAAACCGAACATTAACGTAATTATATCAAAGAAGATGATGACAAAAAGAAAAAGTCTTTCAAAAATGATTAGCAGAGCGAGGTTTCGATCCTCGGACCTCTTGGTTATGGGCCCAGCACGCTTCCGCTGCGCCACTCTGCTTTACTTGAAAACTAGAGAGGGATGAACCGAACATTAACGTAATTATATCAAAGAAGATGATGACAAAAAGAAAAAGTCTTTCAAAAATTATTAGCAGAGCGAGGTTTCGATCCTCGGACCTCTGGGTTATGGGCCCAGCACGCTTCCGCTGCGCCACTCTGCTTCACTTGAAAACTACACAATGATAAACCGAACATTAACGTAATTATATCAAAGAAGATGAGGACAAAAGGAAAAAGTCTTTCAAAAATGTTTAGCAGAGCGAGGTTTCGATCCTCGGACCTCTGGGTTATGGGCCCAGCACGCTTCCGCTGCGCCACTCTGCTTCACTTGAAAACTACACAATGATAAACCGAACATTAACGTAATTATATCAAAGAAGATGATGACAAAAAGAAAAAGTCTTTCAAAAATTATTAGCAGAGCGAGGTTTCGATCCTCGGACCTCTGGGTTATGGGCCCAGCACGCTTCCGCTGCGCCACTCTGCTTCACTTGAAAACTACACAATGATAAACCGAACATTAACGTAATTATATCAAAGAAGATGAGGACAAAAGGAAAAAGTCTTTCAAAAATGATTAGCAGAGCGAGGTTTCGATCCTCGGACCTCTGGGTTATGGGCCCAGCACGCTTCCGCTGCGCCACTCTGCTTCACTTGAAAACTACACAATGATAAACCGAACATTAACGTAATTATATCAAAGAAGATGATGACAAAAAGAAAAAGTCTTTCAAAAATTATTAGCAGAGCGAGGTTTCGATCCTCGGACCTCTGGGTTATGGGCCCAGCACGCTTCCGCTGCGCCACTCTACTTCACTTGAAAACTACACAATGATAAACCGAACATTAACGTAATTATATCAAAGAAGATGATGACAAAAAGAAAAAGTCTTTCAAAAATGATTAGCAGAGCGAGGTTTCGATCCTCGGACCTCTGGGTTATGGGCCCAGCACGCTTCCGCTGCGCCACTCTGCTTCACTTGAAAACTACACAATGATAAACCGAACATTAACGTAATTATATCAAAGAAGATGATGACAAAAAGAAAAAGTCTTTCAAAAATGATTAGCAGAGCGAGGTTTCGATCCTCGGACCTCTTGGTTATGGGCCCAGCACGCTTCCGCTGCGCCACTCTGCTTTACTTGAAAACTAGAGAGGGATGAACCGAACATTAACGTAATTATATCAAAGAAGATGATGACAAAAAGAAAAAGTCTTTCAAAAATTATTAGCAGAGCGAGGTTTCGATCCTCGGACCTCTGGGTTATGGGCCCAGCACGCTTCCGCTGCGCCACTCTGCTTCACTTGAAAACTACACAATGATAAACCGAACATTAACGTAATTATATCAAAGAAGATGAGGACAAAAGGAAAAAGTCTTTCAAAAATGATTAGCAGAGCGAGGTTTCGATCCTCGGACCTCTGGGTTATGGGCCCAGCACGCTTCCGCTGCGCCACTCTGCTTCACTTGAAAACTACACAATGATAAACCGAACATTAACGTAATTATATCAAAGAAGATGATGACAAAAAGAAAAAGTCTTTCAAAAATTATTAGCAGAGCGAGGTTTCGATCCTCGGACCTCTGGGTTATGGGCCCAGCACGCTTCCGCTGCGCCACTCTGCTTCACTTGAAAACTAGACAGGGATGAACCGAACATTAACGTAATTATATCAAAGAAGATGATGACAAAAAGAAAAAGTCTTTCAAAAATGATTAGCAGAGCGAGGTTTCGATCCTCGGACCTCTGGGTTATGGGCCCAGCACGCTTCCGCTGCGCCACTCTGCTTCACTTGAAAACTACACAATGATAAACCGAACATTAACGTAATTATATCAAAGAAGATGATGACAAAAAGAAAAAGTCTTTCAAAAATGATTAGCAGAGCGAGGTTTCGATCCTCGGACCTCTTGGTTATGGGCCCAGCACGCTTCCGCTGCGCCACTCTGCTTTACTTGAAAACTAGACAGGGATGAACCGAACATTAACGTAATTATATCAAAGAAGATGATGACAAAAAGAAAAAGTCTTTCAAAAATTATTAGCAGAGCGATTTTTCGATCCTCGGACCTCTGGGTTATGGGCCCAGCACGCTTCCGCTGCGCCACTCTGCTTCACTTGAAAACTAGACAGGGATGAACCGAACATTAACGTAATTATATCAAAGAAGATGATGAAAAAAAGAAAAAGTCTTTCAAAAATGATTAGCAGAGCGAGGTTTCGATCCTCGGACCTCTGGGTTATGGGCCCAGCACGCTTCCGCTGCGCCACTCTGCTTCACTTGAAAACTACACAATGATAAACCGAACATTAACGTAATTATATCAAAGAAGATGATTACAAAAAGAAAAAGTCTTTCAAAAATGATTAGCAGAGCGAGGTTTCGATTTTCGGACCTCTGGGTTATGGGCCCAGCACGCTTCCGCTGCGCCACTCTGCTTCACTTGAAAACTACACAATGATAAACCGAACATTAACGTAATTATATCAAAGAAGATGATGACAAAAAGAAAAAGTCTTTCAAAAATGATTAGCAGAGCGAGGTTTCGATCCTCGGACCTCTTGGTTATGGGCCCAGCACGCTTCCGCTGCGTCACTCTGCTTCACTTGAAAACTACACAATGATAAACCGAACATTAACGTAATTATATCAAAGAAGATGATGACAAAAAGAAAAAGTCTTTCAAAAATGATTAGCAGAGCGAGGTTTCGATCCTCGGACCTCTGGGTTATGGGCCCAGCACGCTTCCGCTGCGCCACTCTGCTTCACTTGAAAACTACACAATGATAAACCGAACATTAACGTAATTATATCAAAGAAGATGATGACAAAAAGAAAAAGTCTTTCAAAAATGATTAGCAGAGCGAGGTTTCGATCCTCGGACCTCTTGGTTATGGGCCCAGCACGCTTCCGCTGCGCCACTCTGCTTTACTTGAAAACTAGAGAGGGATGAACCGAACATTAACGTAATTATATCAAAGAAGATGATGACAAAAAGAAAAAGTCTTTCAAAAATTATTAGCAGAGCGAGGTTTCGATCCTCGGACCTCTGGGTTATGGGCCCAGCACGCTTCCGCTGCGCCACTCTGCTTCACTTGAAAACTACACAATGATAAACCGAACATTAACGTAATTATATCAAAGAAGATGAGGACAAAAGGAAAAAGTCTTTCAAAAATGATTAGCAGAGCGAGGTTTCGATCCTCGGACCTCTGGGTTATGGGCCCAGCACGCTTCCGCTGCGCCACTCTGCTTCACTTGAAAACTACACAATGATAAACCGAACATTAACGTAATTATATCAAAGAAGATGATGACAAAAAGAAAAAGTCTTTCAAAAATTATTAGCAGAGCGAGGTTTCGATCCTCGGACCTCTGGGTTATGGGCCCAGCACGCTTCCGCTGCGCCACTCTGCTTCACTTGAAAACTAGACAGGGATGAACCGAACATTAACGTAATTATATCAAAGAAGATGATTACAAAAAGAAAAAGTCTTTCAAAAATGATTAGCAGAGCGAGGTTTCGATTTTCGGACCTCTGGGTTATGGGCCCAGCACGCTTCCGCTGCGCCACTCTGCTTCACTTGAAAACTACACAATGATAAACCGAACATTAACGTAATTATATCAAAGAAGATGATGACAAAAAGAAAAAGTCTTTCAAAAATGATTAGCAGAGCGAGGTTTCGATCCTCGGACCTCTTGGTTATGGGCCCAGCACGCTTCCGCTGCGCCACTCTGCTTCACTTGAAAACTACACAATGATGAACCGAACATTAACGTAATTATATCAAAGAAGATGATGACAAAAAGAAAAAGTCTTTCAAAAATGATTAGCAGAGCGAGGTTTCGATCCTCGGACCTCTTGGTTATGGGCCCAGCACGCTTCCGCTGCGCCACTCTGCTTTACTTGAAAACTAGACAGGGATGAACCGAACATTAACGTAATTATATCAAAGAAGATGATGACAAAAAGAAAAAGTCTTTCAAAAATGATTAGCAGAGCGAGGTTTCGATCCTCGGACCTCTGGGTTATGGGCCCAGCACGCTTCCGCTGCGCCACTCTGCTTCACTTGAAAACTACACAATGATAAACCGAACATTAACGTAATTATATCAAAGAAGATGATGACAAAAAGAAAAAGTCTTTCAAAAATGATTAGCAGAGCGAGGTTTCGATCCTCGGACCTCTGGGTTATGGGCCCAGCACGCTTCCGCTGCGCCACTCTGCTTCACTTGAAAACTAGACAGGGATGAACCGAACATTAACGTAATTATATCAAAGAAGATGATGACAAAAAGAAAAAGTCTTTCAAAAATGATTAGCAGAGCGAGGTTTCGATCCTCGGACCTCTGGGTTATGGGCCCAGCACGCTTCCGCTGCGCCACTCTGCTTCACTTGAAAACTACACAATGATAAACCGAACATTAACGTAATTATATCAAAGAAGATGATGACAAAAAGAAAAAGTCTTTCAAAAATGATTAGCAGAGCGAGGTTTCGATCCTCGGACCTCTTGGTTATGGGCCCAGCACGCTTCCGCTGCGCCACTCTGCTTTACTTGAAAACTAGACAGGGATGAACCGAACATTAACGTAATTATATCAAAGAAGATGATGACAAAAAGAAAAAGTCTTTCAAAAATGATTAGCAGAGCGAGGTTTCGATCCTCGGACCTCTGGGTTATGGGCCCAGCACGCTTCCGCTGCGCCACTCTGCTTCACTTGAAAACTACACAATGATGAACCGAACATTAACGTAATTATATCAAAGAAGATGATGACAAAAAGAAAAAGTCTTTCAAAAATTATTAGCAGAGCGAGGTTTCGATCCTCGGACCTCTGGGTTATGGGCCCAGCACGCTTCCGCTGCGCCACTCTGCTTCACTTGAAAACTACACAATGATAAACCGAACATTAACGTAATTATATCAAAGAAGATGAGGACAAAAGGAAAAAGTCTTTCAAAAATGATTAGCAGAGCGAGGTTTCGATCCTCGGACCTCTGGGTTATGGGCCCAGCACGCTTCCGCTGCGCCACTCTGCTTCACTTGAAAACTACACAATGATAAACCGAACATTAACGTAATTATATCAAAGAAGATGATGACAAAAAGAAAAAGTCTTTCAAAAATTATTAGCAGAGCGAGGTTTCGATCCTCGGACCTCTGGGTTATGGGCCCAGCACGCTTCCGCTGCGCCACTCTGCTTCACTTGAAAACTAGACAGGGATGAACCGAACATTAACGTAATTATATCAAAGAAGATGATTACAAAAAGAAAAAGTCTTTCAAAAATGATTAGCAGAGCGAGGTTTCGATTTTCGGACCTCTGGGTTATGGGCCCAGCACGCTTCCGCTGCGCCACTCTGCTTCACTTGAAAACTACACAATGATAAACCGAACATTAACGTAATTATATCAAAGAAGATGATGACAAAAAGAAAAAGTCTTTCAAAAATGATTAGCAGAGCGAGGTTTCGATCCTCGGACCTCTTGGTTATGGGCCCAGCACGCTTCCGCTGCGCCACTCTGCTTCACTTGAAAACTACACAATGATGAACCGAACATTAACGTAATTATATCAAAGAAGATGATGACAAAAAGAAAAAGTCTTTCAAAAATGATTAGCAGAGCGAGGTTTCGATCCTCGGACCTCTTGGTTATGGGCCCAGCACGCTTCCGCTGCGCCACTCTGCTTTACTTGAAAACTAGACAGGGATGAACCGAACATTAACGTAATTATATCAAAGAAGATGATGACAAAAAGAAAAAGTCTTTCAAAAATGATTAGCAGAGCGAGGTTTCGATCCTCGGACCTCTGGGTTATGGGCCCAGCACGCTTCCGCTGCGCCACTCTGCTTCACTTGAAAACTACACAATGATAAACCGAACATTAACGTAATTATATCAAAGAAGATGATGACAAAAAGAAAAAGTCTTTCAAAAATGATTAGCAGAGCGAGGTTTCGATCCTCGGACCTCTGGGTTATGGGCCCAGCACGCTTCCGCTGCGCCACTCTGCTTCACTTGAAAACTAGACAGGGATGAACCGAACATTAACGTAATTATATCAAAGAAGATGATGACAAAAAGAAAAAGTCTTTCAAAAATGATTAGCAGAGCGAGGTTTCGATCCTCGGACCTCTGGGTTATGGGCCCAGCACGCTTCCGCTGCGCCACTCTGCTTCACTTGAAAACTACACAATGATAAACCGAACATTAACGTAATTATATCAAAGAAGATGATGACAAAAAGAAAAAGTCTTTCAAAAATGATTAGCAGAGCGAGGTTTCGATCCTCGGACCTCTTGGTTATGGGCCCAGCACGCTTCCGCTGCGCCACTCTGCTTTACTTGAAAACTAGACAGGGATGAACCGAACATTAACGTAATTATATCAAAGAAGATGATGACAAAAAGAAAAAGTCTTTCAAAAATGATTAGCAGAGCGAGGTTTCGATCCTCGGACCTCTGGGTTATGGGCCCAGCACGCTTCCGCTGCGCCACTCTGCTTCACTTGAAAACTACACAATGATGAACCGAACATTAACGTAATTATATCAAAGAAGATGATGACAAAAAGAAAAAGTCTTTCAAAAATTATTAGCAGAGCGAGGTTTCGATCCTCGGACCTCTGGGTTATGGGCCCAGCACGCTTCCGCTGCGCCACTCTGCTTCACTTGAAAACTACACAATGATAAACCGAACATTAACGTAGTTAAATCAAAGAAGATGATGACAAAAGGAAAAAGTCTTTCAAAAATGATTAGCAGAGCGAGGTTTCGATCCTCGGACCTCTGGGTTATGGGCCCAGCACGCTTCCGCTGCGCCACTCTGCTTCACTTGAAAACTACACAATGATAAACCGAACATTAACGTAATTATATCAAAGAAGATGATGACAAAAAGAAAAAGTCTTTCAAAAATGATTAGCAGAGCGAGGTTTCGATCCTCGGACCTCTTGGTTATGGGCCCAGCACGCTTCCGCTGCGCCACTCTGCTTTACTTGAAAACTAGACAGGGATGAACCGAACATTAACGTAATTATATCAAAGAAGATGATGACAAAAAGAAAAAGTCTTTCAAAAATGATTAGCAGAGCGAGGTTTCGATCCTCGGACCTCTGGGTTATGGGCCCAGCACGCTTCCGCTGCGCCACTCTGCTTCACTTGAAAACTACACAATGATGAACCGAACATTAACGTAATTATATCAAAGAAGATGATGACAAAAAGAAAAAGTCTTTCAAAAATTATTAGCAGAGCGAGGTTTCGATCCTCGGACCTCTGGGTTATGGGCCCAGCACGCTTCCGCTGCGCCACTCTGCTTCACTTGAAAACTACACAATGATAAACCGAACATTAACGTAGTTAAATCAAAGAAGATGATGACAAAAGGAAAAAGTCTTTCAAAAATGATTAGCAGAGCGAGGTTTCGATCCTCGGACCTCTGGGTTATGGGCCCAGCACGCTTCCGCTGCGCCACTCTGCTTCACTTGAAAACTACACAATGATAAACCGAACATTAACGTAATTATATCAAAGAAGATGATGACAAAAAGAAAAAGTCTTTCAAAAATGATTAGCAGAGCGAGGTTTCGATCCTCGGACCTCTGGGTTATGGGCCCAGCACGCTTCCGCTGCGCCACTCTGCTTCACTTGAAAACTACACAATGATAAACCGAACATTAACGTAATTATATCAAAGAAGATGATGACAAAAAGAAAAAGTCTTTCAAAAATGATTAGCAGAGCGAGGTTTCGATCCTCGGACCTCTTGGTTATGGGCCCAGCACGCTTCCGCTGCGCCACTCTGCTTTACTTGAAAACTAGACAGGGATGAACCGAACATTAACGTAATTATATCAAAGAAGATGATGACAAAAAGAAAAAGTCTTTCAAAAATGATTAGCAGAGCGAGGTTTCGATCCTCGGACCTCTGGGTTATGGGCCCAGCACGCTTCCGCTGCGCCACTCTGCTTCACTTGAAAACTACACAATGATGAACCGAACATTAACGTAATTATATCAAAGAAGATGATGACAAAAAGAAAAAGTCTTTCAAAAATTATTAGCAGAGCGAGGTTTCGATCCTCGGACCTCTGGGTTATGGGCCCAGCACGCTTCCGCTGCGCCACTCTGCTTCACTTGAAAACTACACAATGATAAACCGAACATTAACGTAGTTAAATCAAAGAAGATGATGACAAAAGGAAAAAGTCTTTCAAAAATGATTAGCAGAGCGAGGTTTCGATCCTCGGACCTCTGGGTTATGGGCCCAGCACGCTTCCGCTGCGCCACTCTGCTTCACTTGAAAACTACACAATGATAAACCGAACATTAACGTAATTATATCAAAGAAGATGATGACAAAAAGAAAAAGTCTTTCAAAAATGATTAGCAGAGCGAGGTTTCGATCCTCGGACCTCTTGGTTATGGGCCCAGCACGCTTCCGCTGCGCCACTCTGCTTTACTTGAAAACTAGACAGGGATGAACCGAACATTAACGTAATTATATCAAAGAAGATGATGACAAAAAGAAAAAGTCTTTCAAAAATGATTAGCAGAGCGAGGTTTCGATCCTCGGACCTCTGGGTTATGGGCCCAGCACGCTTCCGCTGCGCCACTCTGCTTCACTTGAAAACTACACAATGATGAACCGAACATTAACGTAATTATATCAAAGAAGATGATGACAAAAAGAAAAAGTCTTTCAAAAATTATTAGCAGAGCGAGGTTTCGATCCTCGGACCTCTGGGTTATGGGCCCAGCACGCTTCCGCTGCGCCACTCTGCTTCACTTGAAAACTACACAATGATAAACCGAACATTAACGTAGTTAAATCAAAGAAGATGATGACAAAAGGAAAAAGTCTTTCAAAAATGATTAGCAGAGCGAGGTTTCGATCCTCGGACCTCTGGGTTATGGGCCCAGCACGCTTCCGCTGCGCCACTCTGCTTCACTTGAAAACTACACAATGATAAACCGAACATTAACGTAATTATATCAAAGAAGATGATGACAAAAAGAAAAAGTCTTTCAAAAATGATTAGCAGAGCGAGGTTTCGATCCTCGGACCTCTTGGTTATGGGCCCAGCACGCTTCCGCTGCGCCACTCTGCTTTACTTGAAAACTAGACAGGGATGAACCGAACATTAACGTAATTATATCAAAGAAGATGATGACAAAAAGAAAAAGTCTTTCAAAAATGATTAGCAGAGCGAGGTTTCGATCCTCGGACCTCTGGGTTATGGGCCCAGCACGCTTCCGCTGCGCCACTCTGCTTTACTTGAAAACTACACAATGATGAACCGAACATTAACGTAATTATATCAAAGAAGATGATGACAAAAAGAAAAAGTCTTTCAAAAATTATTAGCAGAGCGAGGTTTCGATCCTCGGACCTCTGGGTTATGGGCCCAGCACGCTTCCGCTGCGCCACTCTGCTTCACTTGAAAACTACACAATGATAAACCGAACATTAACGTAGTTAAATCAAAGAAGATGATGACAAAAGGAAAAAGTCTTTCAAAAATGATTAGCAGAGCGAGGTTTCGATCCTCGGACCTCTGGGTTATGGGCCCAGCACGCTTCCGCTGCGCCACTCTGCTTCACTTGAAAACTAGACAGGGATGAACCGAACATTAACGTAATTATATCAAAGAAGATGATGACAAAAAGAAAAAGTCTTTCAAAAATGATTAGCAGAGCGAGGTTTCGATCCTCGGACCTCTGGGTTATGGGCCCAGCACGCTTCCGCTGCGCCACTCTGCTTCACTTGAAAACTACACAATGATAAACCGAACATTAACGTAATTATATCAAAGAAGATGATGACAAAAAGAAAAAGTATTTCAAAAATGATTAGCAGAGCGAGGTTTCGATCCTCGGACCTCTGGGTTATGGGCCCAGCACGCTTCCGCTGCGCCACTCTGCTTCACTTGAAAACTACACAATGATAAACCGAACATTAACGTAATTATATCAAAGAAGATGAGGACAAAAGGAAAAAGTCTTTCAAAAATGATTAGCAGAGCGAGGTTTCGATCCTCGGACCTCTGGGTTATGGGCCCAGCACGCTTCCGCTGCGCCACTCTGCTTCACTTGAAAACTACACAATGATAAACCGAACATTAACGTAGTTAAATCAAAGAAGATGATGACAAAAGGAAAAAGTCTTTCAAAAATGATTAGCAGAGCGAGGTTTCGATCCTCGGACCTCTGGGTTATGGGCCCAGCACGCTTCCGCTGCGCCACTCTGCTTCACTTGAAAACTAGACAGGGATGAACCGAACATTAACGTAATTATATCAAAGAAGATGATGAAAAAAAGAAAAAGTCTTTCAAAAATGATTAGCAGAGCGAGGTTTCGATCCTCGGACCTCTGGGTTATGGGCCCAGCACGCTTCCGCTGCGCCACTCTGCTTCACTTGAAAACTACACAATGATAAACCGAACATTAACGTAATTATATCAAAGAAGATGATGACAAAAAGAAAAAGTCTTTCAAAAATGATTAGCAGAGCGAGGTTTCGATCCTCGGACCTCTGGGTTATGGGCCCAGCACGCTTCCGCTGCGCCACTCTGCTTCACTTGAAAACTAGACAGGGATGAACCGAACATTAACGTAATTATATCAAAGAAGATGATGACAAAAAGAAAAAGTCTTTCAAAAATGATTAGCAGAGCGAGGTTTCGATCCTCGGACCTCTTGGTTATGGGCCCAGCACGCTTCCGCTGCGCCACTCTGCTTTACTTGAAAACTAGACAGGGATGAACCGAACATTAACGTAATTATATCAAAGAAGATGATGACAAAAAGAAAAAGTCTTTCAAAAATGATTAGCAGAGCGAGGTTTCGATCCTCGGACCTCTGGGTTATGGGCCCAGCACGCTTCCGCTGCGCCACTCTGCTTCACTTGAAAACTACACAATGATGAACCGAACATTAACGTAATTATATCAAAGAAGATGATGACAAAAAGAAAAAGTCTTTCAAAAATTATTAGCAGAGCGAGGTTTCGATCCTCGGACCTCTGGGTTATGGGCCCAGCACGCTTCCGCTGCGCCACTCTGCTTCACTTGAAAACTACACAATGATAAACCGAACATTAACGTAGTTAAATCAAAGAAGATGATGACAAAAGGAAAAAGTCTTTCAAAAATGATTAGCAGAGCGAGGTTTCGATCCTCGGACCTCTGGGTTATGGGCCCAGCACGCTTCCGCTGCGCCACTCTGCTTCACTTGAAAACTAGACAGGGATGAACCGAACATTAACGTAATTATATCAAAGAAGATGATGACAAAAAGAAAAAGTCTTTCAAAAATGATTAGCAGAGCGAGGTTTCGATCCTCGGACCTCTGGGTTATGGGCCCAGCACGCTTCCGCTGCGCCACTCTGCTTCACTTGAAAACTACACAATGATAAACCGAACATTAACGTAATTATATCAAAGAAGATGATGACAAAAAGAAAAAGTATTTCAAAAATGATTAGCAGAGCGAGGTTTCGATCCTCGGACCTCTGGGTTATGGGCCCAGCACGCTTCCGCTGCGCCACTCTGCTTCACTTGAAAACTACACAATGATAAACCGAACATTAACGTAATTATATCAAAGAAGATGAGGACAAAAGGAAAAAGTCTTTCAAAAATGATTAGCAGAGCGAGGTTTCGATCCTCGGACCTCTGGGTTATGGGCCCAGCACGCTTCCGCTGCGCCACTCTGCTTCACTTGAAAACTACACAATGATAAACCGAACATTAACGTAGTTAAATCAAAGAAGATGATGACAAAAGGAAAAAGTCTTTCAAAAATGATTAGCAGAGCGAGGTTTCGATCCTCGGACCTCTGGGTTATGGGCCCAGCACGCTTCCGCTGCGCCACTCTGCTTCACTTGAAAACTAGACAGGGATGAACCGAACATTAACGTAATTATATCAAAGAAGATGATGAAAAAAAGAAAAAGTCTTTCAAAAATGATTAGCAGAGCGAGGTTTCGATCCTCGGACCTCTGGGTTATGGGCCCAGCACGCTTCCGCTGCGCCACTCTGCTTCACTTGAAAACTACACAATGATAAACCGAACATTAACGTAATTATATCAAAGAAGATGATGACAAAAAGAAAAAGTCTTTCAAAAATGATTAGCAGAGCGAGGTTTCGATCCTCGGACCTCTGGGTTATGGGCCCAGCACGCTTCCGCTGCGCCACTCTGCTTCACTTGAAAACTAGACAGGGATGAACCGAACATTAACGTAATTATATCAAAGAAGATGATGAAAAAAAGAAAAAGTCTTTCAAAAATGATTAGCAGAGCGAGGTTTCGATCCTCGGACCTCTGGGTTATGGGCCCAGCACGCTTCCGCTGCGCCACTCTGCTTCACTTGAAAACTACACAATGATAAACCGAATATTAACGTAATTATATCAAAGAAGATGATGACAAAAAGAAAAAGTCTTTCAAAAATGATTAGCAGAGCGAGGTTTTGATCCTCGGACCTCTGGGTTCTGGGCCCAGCACGCTTCCGCTGCGCCACTCTGCTTCACTTGAAAACTACACAATGATAAACCGAACATTAACGTAATTATATCAAAGAAGATGATGAAAAAAAGAAAAAGTCTTTCAAAAATGATTAGCAGAGCGAGGTTTCGATCCTCGGACCTCTGGGTTATGGGCCCCGCACGCTTCCGCTGCGCCACTCTGCTTCACTTGAAAACTACACAATGATAAACCGAACATTAACGTAATTATATCAAAGAAGATGATGACAAAAAGAAAAAGTATTTCAAAAATGATTAGCAGAGCGAGGTTTCGATCCTCGGACCTCTGGGTTATGGGCCCAGCACGCTTCCGCTGCGCCACTCTGCTTCACTTGAAAACTTGATAATGATGAAACGAAAATTAACGTAATTATATCAAAGGAGATGATGACAAAAAGAAAAAGTCTTTCAAAAATGATTAGCAGAGCGAGGTTTCGATCCTCGGACCTCTGGGTTATGGGCCAAGCACGCTTCCGCTGCGCCACTCTGCTTCCCTTGAAAACTAGACGATAATGAAACGAACATTAACATAATTATATCAAAGAAGATGATGACAAAAAGAAGAAGTCTTTCAAAAATGATTAGCAGAGCGAGGTTTCGATCCTCGGACCTCTGGGTTATGGGCCCAGCACGCTTCCGCTGTTCCACTCTGCCTCACTTGAAAACTAGATAATGATGAACCGAACATTAACGTAATAATTTCAAAGAAGATGTTGACAAAAAGAAGAAGTCTTTCAAAAATGATTAGTAGAGCGAGGTTTCGATCTTCGGACCTCTGGGTTATGGGCTCAGCACGCTTCCACTGCGCCACTGTGCTTCCCCTTTAAAACAGAACATAAAATAATGTTCTCGATCTTCTCTTTTTCTACGAGGACCCGTTTTGAACAATAGTACCAGTCCTTGTTATGACTTGTTTCACGCACCTGTTACAATTAATTGTATTTTACAGGCCGTGATGCAAATTGCATGCATTACGTATAGTTAGGCAAACCATAATGTTTGTCCTACCTAGCAACAAGTTAACGTAACCAATGTAATTGACTAGTGCTAATGAGTTCATATATTTAGTTTAGCAGATTTTAAGAACGGTGTAATTTATAAGAAACCAACTTCCAAGTTAACCCATTACTGAGTCGAACTTATATTCGAATTGATATTGGCATTGTGTATGTTTATATTTTTCCTTAGAATAGAACTGTTCAAAATGTCGACAAATATATAGCACTGCTGTGAGAGATTAAGATTAAACCTACGATTAATTTTCTCTTATGAAATTTCAGGTTCTAAAAATATGCCTTTGCATTTCTATATACGGACCTGTGTATATTCTTGATTTAAAACAAAATTTGTTTGGATACTAGGGACAAATGAAATAAAAAGTAAGATATGGGTAATCTTATTTCCATAATTATGATCCTGAGTTAGATCGAAGGGATATCTGATGAACAAGCCTCCATCTGCTCGCATTAACAGCAGGTGTTTTTACCTTTTACCAAAAAGAAAGAAAGGAAAGTGTATACAGCAATAGAAAAAATAAATCGAAAGTTCGATCGAAGTGAAATTACTTGGGAATAAAATTAATGTCTCTTTGATTATACATTATAGATTGGAAAGACGTATATGGCACCGACTAAAATTCAATCTGTTTTTACCAGTCTTGACCCGATCTTAAGGGCCTTGACCGTGCGGAATGCTGCCTTAAGGCCTAAAGAGAAAGGGTCACTGGCTGGCCGTAATGGGACGCGGTTCATGACACTGGAATGCATTTATGGCAGAGTTTTGACAAGCGATCTTTCAAAGTTTTTGACAAGTGTTGTCTGTCATGACTAAAGATGCCGATGAAGGTTTCTGGTGTTCTATCACGGTAGGTCTCACACAAAGGCTTGACAGCTTCATCAGTAGGGTTCATGACGTACTTCGGGGAATACCCCTGGTAAATCTCCTGGAGCTTTAGGATATACTGGGAGATCTGTCGGCTGTAGGCCTACACCCTTTCATCTCTCTTTGTCTTTGTCTCAGTCTTCCTTTCTGTTTATTTTCATTCTCCTTCGGTTTCTCATTACTGACTTTCTTTTTCTCTCTATGTCTGTGTCTTCCCGTTTATGTATATTTTTCTTTCTCTCATATCTCTCACTCTCCCCCACCCCCCTCTCCCCCCCCCCCCTTTCTTGCTACTCTCTCTCTCTCTCTCCTCTATCTCTCTCTCTCCCTCCTCTCTTTCTCCCCCTCTCTTTCCGATCCCCTCATTCTCATTCTATATTTCTCTCACTGTTCTCCTTTGTGCGTTTTCTCTCAGTCAACCTCTCCCTTTTCTCTCTCCCCTCTCTCTCTCCCTTTCATCTTTCTTAAATCTAAAGAAGATGTGAAGTAATTCGAAAGTTTTGAAATGAATATGCGGATATCAAACTATTGGAGCAGTGAAGGGATATTTTGTAATGACTTGAATTCCTTTATACGACTTAGTAATAGGAGAAATGATTATTTACTTTAATAAACATCATGGCTAATCAATAAACATGGTATGGAAAATATAACCTAGGAAGATATGCTTCTCAAACGTTATTGAACTCTTTCACTAGAAGAAAACCAGGCGTCCATTTTAAGCCATGACTTAGCATGTGGTCTGACGTCCTCCACACGGGTCATCACATTTATAGGTCACCCGTGTGTTTTTGGAGTGGTCACTTACCGTCTGACCTTTCGTCTGACCAATGTAGTTATCTTGCCATTGACATTGTGTGGTCCACATTCTTATGCCAAAATGAATATGCCGTGTAAATACCGAATAATATTTGACATATACGCTATACTATCATTCCTCATATGGCTATGATTTTGTTTTTTACCCTCACAGAGACATAATAGTAACGTTGGACTAAAGCGAAATAAAAAAAAACAAAAAACAAAAAACAAAACAAAACAATAACAATAACAGACGAATAAACGAGCAAACAACAGCAACCAACAAAACACAAAATTGTACTCATGTGAATGAATGAGCTTTGTTAACTATGTACAGTAAGTCTGAATATAGGCCAAAGAGAAAGAGACAAAAAGGGATTGAGAATGAGATACATAGGGAGAGAGAGAGAGAGAGAGAGAGAGAGAGAGAGAGAAAGACAGGGAGACAGAGAGAGAGAGAGAGAGAGAGACAGAAGGGGAGAGTGGTAAAGAAAAAAGGGATTGAGAATGAGATATATAGGGAGGGTGAGAGAGAGGGGGGAATAGATAACAGAGAATGAAATAATTGTATACTTACGAAGTCTCGAAAAAATGATAGGAACTACTTTGAACCCCCCCCCCCTCCGTAATTTTTAATCTTACAGCTTTCATAATTGGTTACCGATCCTTTCCTTGTATCATGGCATGTGAAGCAATGTATCCCTGACGATACATTCGACGATCAGGTTGGACAGATTCATGAGGTTACCAGAGATAAAAACTAGTCACGTGACCTAAAGTCATGCCCCACGACGAGCCATGTCCAATCTAATAATCAGGCCAATCGCTTGCTAATCACCGGAACTCTTTAGGAGGGTAATAAAGGAATCTCTCACCGTTCTTAACCATTGGTATTGACCATAAATTTACTACATCATGTTAGTGCATGGATCTATTAAGAGTGCAAGAGGGTGAATGTTGGGGTGGTACGACCAGAGGCGCCAGAAGCGAGGGGTAACAAGATGAGGGTGGTGGAGGCGTGTAGCGGTAGAGTCATGGGTGTGAAGTATTGATAGAAAATCGGATAATCAGTTGACAACAGTGATACAATCATGTCGATTACTATTGTCTACTTTCAAACATTTATACACTTTCCATGTTCATTAATTTGTGTATCTTTGAAAATTAAAGTAATACGAAATAGGGCGAGAAGGTTTTAAAAAGGGATTCGATATGGGTTTTTTCCCCCGAGTATTATTATTCGTAATTTAAAAAAAAGACATATTATCAAAATATGTAGAGGTGTCGTGGTCGAGTGGATATGTCATCAGACTGTGGATCACAAGGTCCGCGGTTCAAGTCCCACCGCGGCACTAATGTCCTTTGGCAAGACATTGATCTACATTTGCCACTCTCCACCCAGGTGTTAAAATGGGTACCCGGTAGCGTCTTATTTTTTCGTACCACGGCGAGGCCAGATTCCAGTATGAACTCATTTTCATACATAACAAGCTATGAGAGCTTGCAAAGAGGTCACAAACAAGTCGACTTTGATTATTTGTTGCTTTGCCTCACTATTTATAAAGGCAAAAAAACTAAATAAACTGAGATTTGAACCCTCACGTCAATTCCAAAGTTATATTAGTAACACGCTGTCCTTACCGATTGAGCTGACGATGAGTTGATGCCAGGTTGATTTGTATAATTACTATCACCCTATTAGTCGCCCTACCGGATTCCACGTGCGCATGCGCTGGTTTCCTTTGCGATTGCGCATGCGCAGGTTTACCTCGGGAGCTCAATCTGGCCTCGCCGTGGTACGAAAAAATAAGACGCTACCCGGTAGGATGCTAAAGTTAATGTGGTTGGATTAGCAAATGGCGCTTGTAAAATGGCGACTGGCTGGAATACTCCCCAGGGAGTGGAAAATGTGCATACATTGTGTTGCGGGTAAGCCTGAATCCGATGACCGGGGTAATAATATGTTCCGCGCCTAGAAACAAAGTATTAGGCGCATTATAAATGTCAGCTATTATTATTATTATTATTAAATCACATGACGCCCCCCCCCCCTCCTCCCTCCATTTTCATCAAAGTTTCGTCTAATCAATACTAATTCCTAAAGGATTTTAAAAGTCCAAGTCCTTTGAAAGTCAAAACCAGGACTCCTTTGCGTCCCTCTCCCTTTCCTCGTCGTCACCGAGTTGACCAATTTCATAATCCTAGAAATTAATACACAAAACAGAATCAAATCATCACTGCTCAAACAGGCGCGCCCATAAGCACTCATCTTCATTAATCCCAATAACCCATGCTACAATTCACCTTTCATTATGAACAGGGATGAGTTTGATATCACTGTGGTAGTTAGGAGGCGCCTGGCTGAGCGTAAATCACCGGGGAGCTGCACCGGCAGCTAGGCGAGGAACAGATGTTTTGGTCGTAAAGGGTTTGCGGGTGATTAAAACGTGACTTATGGGGTCGTCACGTAGTCAACCATTGCGAATAAATTATGAAATATGATGAGCTTGACTCAGTCTATGATCACGGATACGGCTTCAGAAAATGCCCCCGTCTTACCTCCAACTTTACACCCCCCCCCCCCGACCCAGTCCCCTCCATCCCCACCATTATACAAGAAGACGATGATTACGAAGAAGAAGAAACTTACGACGATGATAATGATGATGAAGAGGAAGATAAAGAAGAAGAAGAAGAAGAAGAAGAAGAAGAAGAAGAAGAAGAAGAAGAAGAAGAAGAAGAAGAAGAAGAAGGAGAAGAAGAAGCAGAGGAAGACAACGAAAAAAAAATGCGGAGGCTCTGGAGCAATATAGAGCAGGGTAATGAGAAATTAGGCCCTTGAGTTTCAAATGAGAATTGCCTTTTAATGGGTTTAACGTTACATTCATCACTCAAACTGGATAACAAATATGGTCATCACGATCAAGATGCACGTACTCAGGCAGCCCGGTTTTCATCCCCAAAACGACGAATATGCCGATCAAGCAGTGATTATTGTCGAAGATGTAAAGATTTAGAACAATATCCCTGATAATAATATTGGCTAAGAGAGAGTCTACAGTTTGGGGATGTTTGATTTAAATTGGCCATGTTGCATTCACAAGCTTATTTCTGATCTACGTCGATGAAATAAAGTGAATAAACTTTTCTACCAATCCTTCAATAATATATAACGCTATCTATTCGATATGCCTTTCTTATTTAAAAGTTGAGAGTTATGGATTTTAATAGAGGTTTACTCATTGCTGATATACTTTCATTGTGAAAAAAATTGACGTATCGAGGTCATTTCGTTTGTCCTACCTAGCAGCACCTAATATGTGCAATTCGCATTATGTCTATTAAAACAGGTGAATTAAATAATTTGCAACAAGACACTTTACAAAAGTGTATGCACTGAATTTAGTTACATTAAGAAAATAGCCTATTAAACAAGATGAATATAAATTTTGTACCTATCCTTGAATGCCTATTTCATTCTAAAATTTAAGAAAGCTTAACCAATGTTAAAATATATACTTATCACAGTTTTTTTAAAATTTAACTGTGAAAATAACCCACAATGAATTCCCGTTAAAAATGTGGTGTTTTTTGTAAAATCTCTTGTATAAGCATGAGCTGATTGTAAGAAAGCAGAGTGGCGCAGCGGAAGCGTGCTGGGCCTATAACCCAAAGGTCCGAGGATCGAAACCTTAAACTATTTTTATTATTTTATTTTTTTAACACTTTTCTCTAAACCGTAATTTTTGTTTACCTTTTGCTTTACATCATTTGTCCACATCTTTAACATTATTATTCTGGCCAATTTACAATCCGTCAATTTTAGTCGTAATTCTGATTATATTGCTAATTTTTGTGGTTTATTACTTTTGCCCATTACCCAGAGGTCCGAGGATCGAAACCTCGCTCTGCTAATCATTTTTCTTTTAATTTTTCTTTTAGTCATCATCTTCTTTGATCTAATTACGTTGATGTTGGGTTTATCATCATCTATTTATCAAGGGAAGCAGAGTGGCGCAGCGGAAGCGTGCTGGGCCCATAACCCAGAGGTCCGAGGATCGAAACCTCGCTCTGCTAATCATTTTTGAAAGACTTCTTCTTTTTGTTATCATCTTCTTTGATATCATTACGTTGATGTTGGGTTTATCATCATCAATTTATCAAGGGAAGCAGAGTGGCGCAGCGGAAGCGTGCTGGGCCCATAACCCAGAGGTCCGAGGATCGAAACCTCGCTCTGCTAATCATTTTTGAAGAAAACAAATCTTCTTTTTGTCATCATCTTCTTTGATCTAATTATGTTAATGTTCGGATTTTCATCATCTAGTTTTCAAGGGAAGCAGAGTGGCGCAGCGGAAGCGTGCTGGGCCCATAACCCAGAGATCCGAGGATCGAAACCTCGCTCTGCTAATATATTTCTCTTTCTTTTTACTCCACTTTTTCGACACATGTCTGCATTTATATTAATTGATTCCACTCTCGATATATGCTTACTTCCAATTCATAGTGACATGTTACCATTACGATCAATATCAGTTATGTATTTTTACAGAAAACAATGGTATTAAAACCATTCTAATTTTTAAATCAGAAAACCTTTAAGCTTCATGTAATTTTTGTAATTTTAAGTTTACATGACTGATAGACGTTTGAAATCACATTAGTGTACCGTGACACTTTTACCTAATTGCGTGACACCTTCACCTACATTCATACAAAATTCGAGCAATTCAATCGTAAACTAAACCTACAATACAGGTGTACATCAATCTTCACAGTATATCGTGTCACTTATTGTCACCTAGATGATTATGCAGTACCCGAGTGTTTCTGAAATCCAACCTTCCATTATCCTTGATGGGAAATTATGTCAGACCTGAAATGGAGAGAACCAACCAACTCAACTCGACTCACGTGCAAGTGCCCTAACCCATTTCTGCTGCAATTTGATAAGCATATTATCCATTATGCATTTCACCTGTATTCCCTAGTGCTTCATAATGATACACGCAAGCCGAGATGGAGTGGACTTTCTCCTCGGAGACGCGACCTTTTTTGTATAGCCTTAATTTCATTAATGTTTCAACCGGGAATTATATCAAATTGATATCAACACCATCAGCCGTGCCAGGTATCTTCATTAAGGAGTATCAGGGTAATACAATGGACAATGTTTCTTTTTATGGGGGATGGGGTGGGAGGGGCGGAAGGGGGTTCTCTATCTCCTTCTTTAGTGTACTATATTGTCAGTATAAGGGCGTTTGGGGAAGAAAAATACTTTCTAATGTTAACGAGAGGAATTATGTTGAGCATATCTCACTCTTCTTATGCTACTCTATCCACCTTTCCGTCTTTATACTCTTTCTAACAGCGCATAGAGACATATTTTGATATATTATTATTATTATTATTATGAATAGTTTTTTTAAATTTTAAATATATCATTTTGAAATAAACAGAATGGCATATAAGAGAGTGTGTTGGGCCGATACTCTAGATTTGTTAGGTCCGAGATTCGAAACCTCTCCATATGTGATATATCGGGGTAAACAGTACACCTCTTCCACTCCTTCGTATTGTTTGATGGAGGGAGTTAGGTCTTTGTCTCTTTCAGCTTAAAATCAATAAAGAATGTCAAATTAAGCTGAAAATCGCCAATTACCTGACTTTGGATTATATTAACATTTAGAAAAACAGCATTCACGATACCCTACAAAATCAATAATTTTATCTTCAGATAAAAAGTGATATAAAGCATTTAGTTCGACCACCAATCCAATTAGATTAAAACCACACAATCAATTTTTATACACAAAATCCCTTCTAGAACTGGGCATGTAAATAAGCTCACGTGTTCATATTTTATTCATAACATTACGAGAATCTCTGAGTACAAGCATTATGATATTAGAAAACAGATGGCCAATATGTAAATTAGATCCAGAGTATAACGGAAGATTTTTTTCTTCATATTATATCCAGTTTATGATAATGGGACTTCAAGTGAAGCAGAGTGGCGCAGCGGAAGCGTGCTGGGCCCATAACCCAGAGGTCCGAGGATCGAAACCTCGCTCTGCTAATTTATTTTCTTCTTTTTACACGACATAATTTCTGTGCCATGTATATTCACTATATTTATTTAATAGACCAGTCCTGTATAATCGGATATAATTCTATTTTGAATGTCGTTTCTAAAGGGAGGGAATGGTGGCGCAGCAGACATTTTCTATTGTCATCCCCTTCTTTGATAATTATGTATGACTGTTGGATTTATCATGATCTCGTTTTCAAGGGAAGCAGAGTGGCGCAGCGGAAGCGTGCTGGTCCCATAACCCAGAGGTACGAGAATCGAAACCTTGCTCTGCTAGAACTGTGTACGTAGTTGTTTGTTTGTTTGTTTTTTGTTTTTTTTTCTCGGCGGTATAAAGGTTGATTCATTCCTATATTTTGACGCTCTATGTTAAGGTTCATCGGCGGCTTTTCCTTATAAGTTTTTAAACATAAGTGCAAGATTCCCTTTGGCATTTTCATCTGCTTTTCCCCAAATCGAATCGGAGGTAACATGCAAAGGGTGTTATGATCATGATTTGTATTTATTTGAGGTGCATGCATTTGGTAATTTTGTTAAGTTGATTTACCCGAAACAATTACGAAATATTCTCACCAAAATGACAAGAGTGGATAGAGATCACTTCATTTCGAAGAGTAAACAAGTAAGAACATAAAAGAATCCTCTACCCATAAGAAGGTGGATTTTCACATCTCCTCCTTAGGATAATTACCTTTAGATTCTGGCCTTGATGGAATTACATGTACCTTGTACTTTGCCACATAAAATGGAACTGTGGTTAAGAGGAAAAGTAGAAAACGGGGAAGGGGAAAGAAGAGAGGGCATGGAGAGAAAGAGAGAGAGAGATAGCGAGAGAGAGAGAGAGAGAGAGAGAGAGGTAAAGAGAGGAAGAGAGAGAGAGAGGGAGAGAGAAAGAGAGGGAGAGTGAGAGGGGGAGAGAGGGAGAGAGGGAGAGAGAGAAAGTAAAAAAAACAGAGGAAGGAGGAAATAGAGAGTCGGTCATGATGTTAAAAAAAAAAGTAAATGAGTGATTGAGAAGATATAAATTGAATTGATCAAATATTTCGATTCCGTTATGTAAATCGAAATGATTAATATTTTCTTATGCACAATAAAATAATAGTAGGCAACAATGCTGTACCTGGTGAAATGCAAAATAGTGTGACAAAATCTTGCTCTATTTGAATTAAATCAATACGTGGATCTACCCCCCCCCCCCCCCCAACCATCTTCCCTTCGAAACTGTTAAATCGAACACATGAAGAATAGGGAAGGAAGTGGCGGAAAAACGGCCAGAGAAACCGGAAGATTGGACAGAATGAACAGGTATTACACCTGAGTCATTTTAATCAGTCAAGTCTGTGATTCGATCAAAGATGAGAAACAGTTGAATATGTAACGCCACCTTTTCTCAAAGCATTAAGGCCCAGCGTAATAATTGCGAGTGTCGCAAGATGTCTTAATGGGTTATATAGGCAATACGGCTTCTAGGCAATCTGCTGAAAAGCACCTGTGAATAAATAGATTAATCAACGTCCATAAAGAATTAGAGAGGGAAAAACGAGTGGAGGGTTTTCTTCAACTCTTATTTTACTAAGTCACAGACAATAAAACACATAAAATAGTCATTTAGAAATCTTGATATTATCAAGGTACAAGAAATACGACAAAGTCATTCGGGCGGCCATTAATGATCTATATTGGCTTTAATAAGGCGTAGGCCATGTTGGCGTCTTCGACGGTTATCTTATGACTCAGCTAATTATCAGTGTGTTACACTCTATCAAATTAGCAATGACACTCAAAGCAATTGTAGCAATGCATGATGTAATGCGGTAGCTACGGGGCATTCCCCTCCCCCGTAACAAAGGGAGAGAGAGAGAGAGAGAGAGAGAGAGAGAGAGAGGGGGATAGACAGAGATAGACAGATAGATATACAGACGAAGACAGAGAGAGAGAGAGAGAGAGAGAGACATACAGACATACAAAGAAACACCAACAAGAAACAGACACAACCCTTTCCCACTTCCCCTCTCTCTCCCTATCTCTCTCTCTCCCCCCCCCCCCCTCTCTCTCTCTCTCTCTCTCTATCTCAATAGCCTTGTTCTCTTGTATTTCATCCATAGGTTAGACGGGTGATACCGATACAGGGGCGTCGCTAGACCTTTTTCAGTGGGAGGGTGTAGAGGCCAACAATTACCGACAAAACTAACCACCAATTACCGACAAAATTAAATGTCTAATATCCACAAATTCAACCCTATAAACCTGGGGCCGAAGGCTAAATTGTTTTTCCTATGGACTATCTATAGTACTTGCATATGCGCAAAATTGTCATTTTCCTCGACGACATAAATATACGAATTATTTCTTCAACTCATAGCTATATATTATAATGCAGGCGCGGAGCTAGGATCTTATTTTAGGGAGGGGCGGTAGTGAGCAAGAGAATCACTTAAAAGCGCGCTCATTAGGGGGGGTGTGGGTGATGGGCCTCCCGCGCGAAGCGCGGTAGCTTAGACGTTTCATTAAATTATTATTAAAAAAAGACGATTTGCTGTACCGTTTTCGACTCATAATAAGCCCTATTCATTTTTAATTCAGTTTCTCCCCCTCCCGCGCGAAGCGCGGAAGCTTTGACGTTTCATTAAATTATGAGGAAAAGCAGACGATTCGGTGTACTGTTCTCGACTCTTAATCCTTATCTGAATGGAGCTTCCCCCTCCTGCGCGAAGCGCGGAAATTTTGACGTTACATGAAATTATTAGAGAAAGAAAACTATTCGTTGTACTGTTTTTCGACTCTAAATAAGCCCTATTCATTTTGTCTGTATTCAGTTTTCCCTCTCGCGCGAAGCGCGGAAGCTTTGACGTTTCCTTTAATTATTAGAGAAGGAAGTCGATTCGTTGTATGGTTCTCAACTCGTCTAAATGAAGTTTCCCCTTCCGCGCGAAGCGCGGAATTTTTGGCGTTTCATCACAATATAAAGAAAGGAAGACGATTCGTCGTACCGTTGTTGACTCTTAAACCTTGTTTGAATTTAGTTTCCCCGAAAATGTTTAACCTCTGATTTCTTTAGCTGAAATTATAGGAAAGTGAAACAACGAGAAATACAAGTATTGTAGTTGTAGTCACTCTCGAAGTCGTCACAGCGGATAAGAAGTCACAGTTTGTAGGGAAAAAAACTTGTCGGCCGACCGACAATATACATCTCACCGACTTCAAACTTCTGCATTGATATAGTACACGAGGATCGAGCAAGAATACCGACAAAGCTGACCCGACACAGCAACATATTTACCCGTGTCTTTTTAGCTCCCTCGACGAGACGACTCCACCCAACTAACCCCCTTCTCTCTTTTACTCCCACTTCTCCTCTCTCTCAGACTCTTACCTCCCCACTCTCTCCTCTCTTTCATCCCCCGTTTCTTTTGTTTCCCTTTCACTCTTTTTCTTTTTTTTTTCTTCTTTTCTTTCTTTTCTTTCTTTTCCTTTCTTTCCTCTCCTCCCTCTTTTTCTTTTTTCTCTTTCTTTCTTCTCTTTTCTTTCCTTTCTTTTCCTTTCTTTCCTTTTTTCCCCTTTCTTTCTTTTCTTTTCCTTTTCTTTTTTCTTTCCCTTTCCCTCTCTTTTTTCCCTCTCCTTCCCCCCCTCTTTTTTTCCCTCTCTTTTTTCCGCTCCCCCTTTTCTCCTTTTCCCGACGGCAGCGCAATTTTACCGACAATATCCTGACAGGTGGGGGGGGGGGGTGTCGCACCCCCACACCCCCCCCCCCCCCTTTGGCGACGCCCCTGTTTAACCAATACCGCTACCCCCACCTCCCTTAAACTTATACTTGGCCCATGCTATGACACTCGTATGGTAATTTTAATCTCCGATGTATTTTGTAGTAACGAAATGCATTCTTAGAAGACCGGAAGCTAGCGGTCTTCCTGTCAGAATACGTAATGTGAGACCAGTACCCGTCATGCATACATGATTTTGCTGGAAGCAGTGGCGTAGCTAAACGAGACTCAGGGGGTCGTGCCCCCATCCCAGTGGAATAGCGAGGAAAAAGGAGAAATAGATAAAGAGAAGAATGGGAGATTTTGATTTGATTTTGATTTTGTTTTGTTAAAACTGTGTATAATTCTTTTTTTTTACCCTGGGCATGTTGAGGTGAATAAAAATAGATTCAAGCAAAGTAGTCGATATCGAATGTGTTTAAATCATTTAATAACCCCGCCCCCTCTCTCTCTCTCTCTTCGAATTTTTCCTAAATAGTGTTAAATACAAAAGTCTTATAGAGCAATCAGGACAAAGAAATGTCCGTAATCACTATACCGACAGTTTCATTTTTTTCTCAAATATTGCAATCATACAAGTTTGAGTTACATGTATGTAGCTCTTTAATATTTCCCTCTCCTTATGTTACATTTTCATAAGATTTGAGGCTGTATTTATTACAACACCTAAATTCAAGATTCCATGTGTATATTTATTTAGTATTTCGTTACTGCGAGTATAGGCTAGTTTGCTCTGTAATCAGCCGATGGAATTGTAATCATACATCATGATTGAGTCAGTCAAGGTCGAACGATTTCATGAAGGTCAAATCTGATTCAATTAAGTGAGTTAGGCCTGGAAGCATTGGGGATGCTTACCTCGTGATATATAATGACGAGACCCGATGAGGTAGATCTTACTATCATCCATTAATTGTGGTTGCATTCTTCCATCAACAAGGATGAAGATGATGTTGTCAGGGCGGTTGTAACTAAAAGGAAAAATATTGGGAGCGGGGGCGAGGACCACTGGGGTTTTGCATTCATTTTTACGTGTGCCTCGCTTAAAGCCCCTTTAAATTGGTGTGAGCCCTCAATTCGTGAACAATTTGATGGCAAAATTTCACTTAAATTGTATCACAATGTGAAAGAGGATGTCGTTTAAGACACACTTCTGCGAAGATTTCCCCAAAAAAAATGTGTTGGAAGACAAATATCGATAAAAGAATACAGAATTTGGGTTTTCTGTTGTACGCAGAAAACCTAAATTTTGTATTATTTCATTAATATTTGACTTCAAACACACTTGTTTTGAAAATCCTTGCAGAAATGTGTCTTAAATGACATCCTCTTTCACATTATGATAAAATTTAAGTGAAATGTTGCCATCAAATTTGTGGGGCTCCCAACACTTTAGAGGGGCTTTAAATGCATTTACAATCAAGAAATGAGAACCGCTGTCACGACTGTGTGATAGATATGAGTGCTGTAAGAACTATCACTTGTATAAATATTAATGAGAATATTTGATGAATGTTCTCTTGATTACAGGCTTAACATGTAGGAGATCGAAACAACAACTGTGAAATTAAAGGTTTGATCGACAAAATGCATATACCCATACCACCATTCGAAAGGCTTTACAACACATTCATGAGACTATTTGATGACTAATTGATTGTTGGAACCTGCATGTAGAATTGTTGGAAGAAAATGTGTGTGTTGTTGTTTAGTTCAATGTTTGATTGGTAGCAGCATAAACAGCTTCACTTTATTGTTCAAGAGGAATATAATGTAGTCATGATATAATCATTAGAAAATATGTTTACTCATTGAAACAAATCCTTTTTGATACAGCTACTAATCCTGATAATGGACCCATGCTACTACTACTACTTCTTCTTCTTCTTCTTCTTCTTCTTCTTCTTCTTCTTCTTCTTCTTCTTTTCTTCTTCTTCATCTTTTGTCACTACCATGCAACATCTCCAAAAGGGGTTAAACTGGTAGTGATGTGTGTGTGTGCGTTTGTGTGTGAATGTGTGGGTGCGGGTGGGTGCTTGTAATTGAGTTTTCCAGACGTATATCAGTAAGATAAATTATGATCATTTACGTTTGCAGACGGACCTTTAACGTCACCATCCGAGAGACGTGACTCAGTTTCGAACTGAGGTCCGCCTGAGCCAGTTTGTAGGCGACGACAGAGAGCTGACCAAGTGAACGTACCGTTGGACCAACTAACATCAATGTAGTGATGTTCTTTTATATGACATGGGAGGATAGAAAAAACGAAAATGTGCCCCCAAAAGAGAAAATAAGATTGCCTTTAAACGAAGGAGGATGGGGCTGTTGGTGTGAATAGGGCGTATGGATGCGGGCCTTATATGAAGAAAGAGCATTGTTACACATGATATTCACACCTTTCATGGTCCTTCCTTCCTTGAATCATGATGAAGTTGTCACGCAGATGCGAGTCCAACTCTCTTCGTTCCAGGTTTGTAAAAACACGAATTCCTGAGTAATAAATCTTCCATGTTTTTCACGGTTTCTTTGACGCGTGAATGGATACAATATTAAGCAGACGACATGCATGAACACGAGTGAATTTTATTGGCTCTGTTTGGCGGGAAATGGTTCAGGAGATGTGCTCAGGGACACTGGAATTGAGAACTCTCCATACCATCACGGCCTAGAAGAAGGAAAAACAAAGTTGGCAAAGACGGGGGAGAGTATACATCTAAAGAAGGGAGAGTGTGTGAGGGTAGAATAGAGAGAGAGAGAGAGAGAGAGCGAGGGAGAGAGAGAGAGACAGACAGACACATAGAGACATACACACATTATATAGAGAGAGAGAAAGAGGGAGAGAGAGAGAGAGAGAGAGAGACAGCGACAAGCAAACGTAGGAAAAGGGAGTAAGGGAGAAAGAAAGAGAGGAAATAGAGAGAGATAGAGCGAGAGAAGGCCAAACATATGGAGAGAGAGAGAGAGAGAGAGAGAGAGAAGGAGGGATAGAGATGGAGTAAGGGAGGGAGAGAAAGGGAGAGAGAATGTCAGATCGAGATTAAGTAAGTAGGTAAAACAAGAGTAGACAAATAAAATGCAATGATTTAATACCATTCAGTTGCTGATGCATAAAAATATCAACCAGTCGTCCAAAATGCAACGTGTTTCCTTTCAAGCCAAGTGTCAACTTTTAGCAACATGATAGCAAAAGGCAATCGGCGAAATAACATGGATACGACAGCAATTATGTTTTCATCTCTTTGTGCCACAATAACATACAATGATAAGCCCCACCCGGCAGGCAAGACACAAAGTTTTCCCTAAAGATTCATAAATAGGTCCCGAAAAACAATAGATGCTCGACGTGTCAGGCTCATTATATTTCTTTGATTATATCACGAAAGCCCTGTATTTTGGAAGTCGGTGTTCCACCGGGGCATAATACACGCGAGAAAGAGATTCCCGAAAGATTACAATTGGAGAGAGATTGTCATCTCTGTTTGTCTACTGTTTTCCTTATCTTTTTCCGAGTGATGTTAAAAAGAAAAACTGACAATGTTCGTCTTATAAAAATCAAATGGCTTTACCTGAAATCCTTCCTACAGTAGAGGTATACAACAATATCGCTTTTATATTTGTTTGGTCATAAGGTCCATAAAGTAGCAAATGAAATGGAAGTTAACTTATAATAAATAAATTCCATTTCGGGTATCAGACAACGTAAGCAAATCCTTTTTACAAACCTTTCAAGCCAGCCTTCAGTTTAGTACCGAACACTACTACTACATGTATAGCCGTCCTACAAAAAGACACTAACACCGTTTTAAGGCAAATAGATGTAAATACATATCAAATTCTCCAATATATTATTCGTAAAACGCCTGGGAAGCGCAGGAAAATAAGCTCGGTATTTAGATTGGTGAGTCGGGACATGGGGAATGGTTAACGTAGCAGCTTATACCGTGCCTCCATTTTATTAGATCCCAAGTGCCCAAGCGTTCCTCGGTAAATGTACCTGCTCTTATCGATATTTCTCCCAAATTGCCCCTAAAATATTGACCGATCTACTCAAATAACCCATTTTGGAGCGGTGGGGTATAAAATGGAGATCTATAGTGAGGCAAGAAACACCTGCGAACGAATGCCAGGCTCGTTGCGAGGACAGTCCGTTTATTATGTGTCATTATATTGAAGGAATTAATGAACACCGTTGCAATATTTGGTTTCAAACAGGTAAGGTTAGTTAACAAGTTGGATTCCGGGCTATTGATTTTACCTTTGAACTCTGAACGTTGACCTATCTATTTACAAAGGAAATGTTAGTGTTTGTTCATTGGCAAGCGAAATCTATCGAATTACATCTATGGCATGTATTCAGTTAAGCAAAATCGATAACTGTCTCCTCGTTCTTAAACGTGAATGTAATTTAATTCTCTTAATATCATCTTCAGCATAGTCTAGTTCAATTCATTACAATCTATGCACAGCATTTACAACTTAGAATATAATTCACAGTATCCATTCAATTTGGTATGTAAGGCTATTTTTGTCAAAATGAAAGAAGAGGAATGTTATAAACATTGATATGTAATGTATAAACATTTTGATAAATCCCTGATGGAAAGTAATGAAAATGGAAATATATTTTACTTTCATTAAAACGTTTTGTGTTTGATTAAGACACAACTAGATCCAAACGCATTGTGCAAGGTAAACAGACGTACAGTATTCCCTTTCTATGTATGTTTCAAATACTATATTCATGAACAGCCCAAAAGTATTTTAACTTAAATACGTGGTATAGATGCGGGATTTTAGATAATAGATAATTATAGTGGTACGAAAAGCCTTCAGGATCACGATCCGGTCTTCATTTCTCAAACAGAGACCACAGTACATTCCACATGCATTATACATTGTGTGGTTTGGTAATGAATAAATGCAACCCGCTTCCCGGCCTCCCGAATATGAAAGAATCCCTTAAAAATTCTTGTTTCAATTTCTTTCCAATCATCCCATAACCGAATCGTAAATTGGCTAGAGATGGAAAATGTAAATAGCCGATTCGCTCTGCAATCGCGGTGTTCCACAAACATTTGTGGAGATGCGCGATCACGTGATTCGTAGAGCGGGAAATTGCATTCGGTATTGAATCGTATTGGTTGTGACGCGCCTGCGTGCGCTTTGAGACAAGACTACTGAATAAAGGGTTCCTGATCGTAGACATTTTGACACATAGACATTGGCCTCCTGACTGTTATGTTCTGGGAGTTATTGTGGCGGTTTTGGGATGTGTTATGTTTGTCTTTGGTGGCGAATCAGATTGTCGTGGTTTTGTGTTGCCCATGATCCGTGACAAATTGGGGGCTCGTCCGGGAGTCGAACCCGGGACCTCTCGCACCCCAAGCGAGAGGTCCCGGGTTCGACTCCCGGACGAGCCCCCAATTTGTCACGGATCATGGGCAACACAAAACCACGACAATCTGATTCGCCACCAAAGACAAACATAACACATCCCAAAACCGCCACAATAACTCCCAGAACATAACAGTCAGGAGGCCAATGTCTATGTGTCAAAATGTCTACGATCAGGAACCCTTTATTCAGTAGTCACGTGTCGTATATATTTCGTATAGCTTTGTGTGTATTACTGCGGTTGTGTACCATCCGTTAGTATGGGTACATGTTCGGTGTATGTGTGTGCGAGTCGCACGGGTGTCGCAGTTTGGTTTGGCTAGTATGGGTCACGCTCGAATTCTCGGGAATTTAGCCTCATTTCAAGGCGCGGTGTTTTGGGTTGTTTTCTCGCCGCTTTGGGGTTATGCTGTGTGGCGCGGTGTTTTGGGTTGTTTCTCGCCGCTTGGGTTAGGCTGTGTGGTGCGGTGTTTTGGGTTGTTTCTCGCCGTTTGGGTTAGGCTGTGTGGTGCGGTGTTTTGGGTTGTTTTCTCGCCGCTTGGGTTAGGCTGTGTGGGGCGGTGTTTTGGGTTGTTTTCTCGCCGCTTTGGGGTTAGGCTGTGTGGGTTGGTCTGTGATTAGCTGTTGGATGTTGGGTGTCTGTTAGGTTATAGTCCTAGCTTGGTTGCCTTTTTGGAAGGTGTTGGGTAAGCTAATCCAGTTTGGTACTGTTGTCCTTGGTAGTTTTCGACTATGGCGAAGGTACAGTGTTTTGTAGATGGACCCACAGTTGGGGTTTTGGAGCAGTTGAAGAAGGCGGAGTTGCTTGAAGCTGCTCGGATTTTGGAAATTCCTGTTGGGTCATCACTGAGGAAGGATGATATAAGGACTCTCATTCAGGGATTCTTTATTCAGACAGGTATTTGGTCAGCCCCGGTGGGTGCTGTTAGTGGTAAGGATAATGGTGTTTCGGAGTCCTTGACTCCATCTGGTGCTTCTGAGTTGGACCTCAAGGCGCTTGAAGCTCAGTTGAAGATAAGAGAGATAGAATTACGAATCAAGGAGTTGGACGTGCGGAGTAACCATTCTCCTGTGAGTACGGTTGATGCCGTTAAGCATATAAGGCTTGTTCCAAAGTTTGATGAGAGTAAGGTTGAGGAATTCTTTCAGCATTTTGAAAAGGTTGCCATCAATTTGGGTTGGGACAGGTCGGTTTGGCCGACGTTGGTTCAGAGTAGTTTGGTAGGTAGGGCGCAGGAGGCTTATGCCTCATTGTCTGTCGAGCAGAGTAGGGATTATGAGGTGCTCAAAACCTCCATTCTCAGGGTTTACGAGTTGGTGCCGGAGGCGCACAGACAGGCTTTTCGCAGTAGAAAGAAGGATGAGCTTAGCCAAAGTATTCAGTTATTGTTACTATGTATACATGTACATCTACATGTTTCTTGTTTGAGTTACAGAGTCTAACTTACAGACCATGCTTTGTGATTATATACATGTTGTTGCTAGAAAGTTCTTCCATAGCTTTCTGTTTTAAGGAGGGAGGTGTGACGCGCCTGCGTGCGCTTTGAGACAAGACTACTGAATAAAGGGTTCCTGATCGTAGACATTTTGACACATAGACATTGGCCTCCTGACTGTTATGTTCTGGGAGTTATTGTGGCGGTTTTGGGATGTGTTATGTTTGTCTTTGGTGGCGAATCAGATTGTCGTGGTTTTGTGTTGCCCATGATCCGTGACATTGGTTATCAATGTAAGAGAACTTAAATAGAGTTCTGGTATGTGCAAGCCATGTCGATAAAAACGAATCAAAATTTTAAAGGTAGTTCTACTATTGAACGGTTGCACAAGCTATCCAAATTAATATGGAAAGCAATAACTCAGTAAAAACAATAGGGCGTAATCATAAGATGAATTCTGAAGAAAAAATATAAGTTTATAGAATGAAATACATTCATAATTTCAATTTAATTTCAAACTAACTTATTAGTAGCTTTCACTTCAAATCATGAAGAAATTGTTTGCCAATAAAGTAATGGCTGGCCATTCAGGCGCAAGCAATTATTGAAAGTTATTCATAATAATAGTCACCTAAATTGACCCCCCAAAATAGGGAATACTTACATGTAAGAGAAAAAGCTCAATGAGAAAAAAAATTGGACTGTAAATAATTATGGCAGAATTTCTGTTAAGATTACAGTACTGAAGAGAATGAGCGAAAAATACGACCTTTTTCAGTTTATATTACAGAATATATATCTTTGTTAGATGTTAACACACCGTGTATTCCTACATGAATTAAAGCATTGCCATAACAATAAACGTTTTTTCGTTCTAGATACAGCAAAAGCTTATCATTAGCAAACAAAAATTAAACCTAAAACTCTACCAATGAAAGTATATGACAAACCCTTTAAATATATGTAGTTCCTCACAATATTGGTGAAAGACTAATAATCCTACTATGCTAATCGGATATCTTATCGGTCCGTGAAGTAATATATTATGACGAATAGATGTACATGTCTTTATGAAACAAAAATGTTTTCCGACAATTTTCCGATTATCATTTACTGTAATGAAATGCTTCTCAGAAATTATCTCTGACCCTGCAAACCTAAATGAGCCTAAAACTAATCAGAGCATTCCAAATATAAATTGGGAAAAAAATATTCACAATGATGAGTTAATATAGTTGTCAGATTTTACGAGAGCACCAAATGACTCAGTATTATCCGCAATTATCATGATTGCGATGAACTAATTTTCAATAACGATCTGGGCGCTGTCTCATGTCAAAACTCATTATAGTTCTCAGCAGAGATTTAACATGTGAATGATGCAACGTTAATCTGCTAAAGTGATTATCGTGTCTTCAAATATAAAATGTAAACACACATATAGAAGGATTGTGTATACATGATCATAACGTATTGGTCAGGATGTTTATTTTAAATCATGATGAAACATTAATCCGGTAAATTCTTTAGGGCCTTTTGTTATGATTGTTTCTTCGAATCCAAACATATAATATAATATAATGAAGAATTTGTTTCCAGATGCTAGACCTTCAGCGTCACCAAACTTCGTGAGCCAATTTGATTTCTCTAAAGACAATATTGTGCTATTAAATCAAGACGGACTGGTAAAGATTCTTTTTTTACATGATTGAGATTCTTCTTAATTATGATTCAATATCAATTTTCTTAAAAACAACATTCTACGTTCGAATCGAGACAAAAGCATGAATGAAAAAAATCACACGATGGAGCCAGAAAGTTAATGACTTTCTCTTTATATCTTCGTCTGGAACAATTATGAAATAAAACGTGAGCTAACGGGTATAAAAATTCCCTTGACTATTTTATACGTCACGTCTTCCAATAATCTATCTATAGAGACCTTAACAGCTTTTCTCAAACTCGCGGGTGGTGTCATTAAAGGAAGGGAGATGAACAATTCAATTGGGAGAAAAGAATAAGAGCATCGACAGTATCAAATCGGGAACGGCTCAAGATAGTAGTGATTTTTTGAAAAAAATTAGAATCAGCTATATTCAAATAATGGAACAATGATATTTAATAATTATGTAACATCCTTAAATGTTTAAGATATGGCCCGGACTATGTTGCAAATTACGCACACAAAACGGCCTTGTTATATCATATTCACCTCATCATCATTAGTGTAACAATCATCATCATCATTAACATCATCAGCATTACCATCGCAACCATCACCATCTTAACCATCACCATCATCATTATCATCATCATCATCATTTTCATCATCACGATTATCACCACTTTCACCACCATCGGCTTATACCCTATACTAACTAATAACCTATACAAACTAATATCCTATCAACATCATCATCATCATCATCATCATTAGCATCCACCCGTGAGGCGACGGGGGGGGGGGGGGGGAGTTGGATGAATAAATGTCATTCCAGTGAGGACTAAAATTGTTTTGGATGCACCCTAGACTTAAAACTAATTACACCAAGCTGCTACCCATTCACACAATACTAGACTTCAACATTATTAACCATTATGGTACTAGGTTACAAAGATTCGACAATGTTTCTGTTCTAATGATGTCAAAAAAGACGTCTAAAATGTGTTGATGATTTTGCATATTAACGTCCCAAACCATTGTCAAACCAAAATTGTGTGGGTACACCTAATGGTGAACTTTCTGTGTGAGTTACCATATCCCTTGTGTTAGAATTCAGATTTAGATATTTTTTTCCTAACTGTGCTGTCAAGGTAGTTGCGACTAGTTTTGTTTGAGCATTATTTTCCCAGACATCACTCTGGCATGTCAGGAGATGGATGACACAAGCTTCGAGTTAACGAGAAAGGTATGTTACATGACCCAGGGATATTTATGTCACCCTCCTGTCGAACGAAGATAGGGGTAGGTGTGACATATCGACGCCCGGCTTCTTTAGGTACGGTTGTACAATTGTAATCTTTGCAAACAACCATAAGTGAAAGTCAATGTTTGGGTGTTCGTTTAAAAACGCGTCTTCCACCGATGACGGCAAACTTCCCTCCGGCAACTCCCGGGCATCTGAGAGATGGGCATTTGCATACGCAATCAGCGATGTAGTGGCAATTGCACGAGCGTTTGTATGTGTTGGGGCAAAGGGGTGGCAGGTAAATATTGTTTCGGGAGAAACAGACGATGATGAAATGTTACAATGGTAAAACTTGCGACGAAATCACGTCGGTATTTTCCATTCTAAACAGTGCCACAGTCCTGCATCGGGGTCTGTTTATGGAGGCCTATATTATGATTCAAGGTCATTAGTTGCATCATTGTAATGAATGGTATTCATCAGCTTTGAAGTGGCCCACTTAAGAATGTCAAAGTCAATCCCTTAAAGAATGATACATTGGTGTTGTGATCATTACAATTTCAGGGGAGGGGGTACCTCTAGGGAGCTGCAAGGGTCCCTGTGGCGTCTAGACTTACATGGATCGCATTAAAACATCATTAAACATTATTAATGGCCTTAAAGGCATTTACCACCACCCCTTCCTCTCTCTAACTCTTTATCTCTCTCTCTCTCTCTCTCTCTCTCTCTCTCTTTCTCTCTCTCTCTCTCTTTCTCTCTCTCTTGGTAGCTTTCTCGCACACTTTAACCCTCGCCCTCTTGCATTATTCTCTCTTCATATCACTCAATCTCTCATCTCCATTTCACCCCTCTCTCTTTCTCTCTCTCTCTCTCTCTCTCTCTCGCTCTCTCTCTCAAGTATCCACTCTTTCCCATACCCCTATCCCGTCTCCACAACCTCTCTCTCTCTCTCCTTCTTTCTCTCTCTCTCTCTCTCCCCCTCTCTCACTCTTTCCTGACCCTCGCCATCTCTCATCTCTAGTATTATCTATCTCCCTCCTCTGTCCTCTCCTTCGTCTCCTCATCTTCTCAATCATTTTGTCCTCCTGTATCTCAACGAATGGAATGCATGGAATACATGGCCTCTTTGAAGAAAGACAGGAGGTTTGAAGGGAGGGGGAAGAATGCCCTCATTTATCTCTTATTAAATTACTTATGAATGCGAGACAATGCTAAAACGGAGTAATGTCCGTGGTTACTTAACTCCATATACCTCTGCCTACTCATCCACCTATTTATCTATCTATCTATATCCATCTACATCTACCTACCTACCTACTTACCTATCTATCTATCTACCTACATGTACATGTACCTGCCTATCTAACTATTTATCTATCTACATGTATCTATCTGCCCCTTCATAATTATCTCTCTATGATAATTATCTTCAACTCCGCAATCTTTCATTTTCATATCCATCTCGCTCTTCTCTTCTTCCCCAATCTGTCATTCTGTCTTCTCTAGCATGTCAATAGATAAAAGTAACACAGTGCAGAAACAAAATCAGCTGATAAGTGGGAATAAGGGGAGGTAAAGGGGAAAAGGGGTCAAAATACTGGGAAGGGTCAAGATGACCCCTGGACACTTATGAAGGCGGGATAACGTTAAGAATCTGAAGAGGCACTTGGAACAACCAAACAAAACTTGACGTACTTGAAATCGATCCGTAGGTGATATCATCTCATCAGAGATATACATTGTTGGTATGTTAAGAATCTTCTTAAAGGTGTTGTGCACCTTTTGCGAGATTAAGATGCCAATTTAGATAGAAGAGTAATTTTGAAACCCCGTTAAGAATTTTTGAATTTGTATGTTAGAGAATATTTGTATACAACATTGTCGCGGGCCGTTTAATGGTATCAAATTGGTTAACGATGAGCATTTGCTATCCTTTATGAAAATTAATGGTTAGGTTTACACAAATAAGAACAAATGTATTGCGTTCAAAAAATCAATGAAAGCGAAATAGAGAGAGGTGAGGGGATTGTATTATTTTGATTAAATAGGCTCATTGGTCATCTTATCCTATATACATTTGTAAATGTATGCAATTTATTTTAAAAGATGAGTGGAGTCGATAGAAAGTTGCGTGAAAGAAAAGCAATTTACGTACTCTGGCAAGAACTTCAAGAAGCAAAACAAGCCTCAATGCCGGTAATGCTTTTCGCTGCAATGGAAACACATCAATAAAGTTATTGGAAGGGATGGTAGGTCTATCCGTCACGCTAGTCAAGTTAGATGGAGAGCATATAGAATGGTCCTATAAGAGCAACGAAGATTAACGAGAATGGCATGCTATATCAATCTAATACACTGCAGGGGAGAGACTGGTAAACAATGACTTCTCAGATGGAAAGAAGGTGATGTCTAGGACACGAAGGGGTTAAGAAGGGTTCACACGACATTATAAGACCATATTACAAATAGTATAAGGATAAATAAAGTAAATGCATAAGTCACGCAAGCTAACGAGAGGAAAGATTTTGCGGATAGACAGTTGAGGTAGCCCCCGATAACCTTGAAACATCCGGTACATGCGGATGTTCAACAAAATAGGTTTAACAACCTATTTTAAATAAGATGGGAAAGATTTTCGAAAAATCCGCCGAGGACAATTTCAATAGCATTGTCCATCACATGTAATTATGGAAAATACATTAGGGTATTGATATTGCCATAGAGTTGATTAATAACAATTTCTTAAAATATTTGTTTTACACAGGGATGCCTCATCAGAACCAATGCTGTTCTTCCTGACGGCCCTCTGCTGAATTTTGCGATCGTGTCTTTATGAGAAAATATACTAGAAAACAAAACGAAAACCAGTTTAGACACTCTCGGAATGCATGTATAGGCCTACGTTTAACAAGTTGAATTTCACTTTCATTTCGGCTACCAGAGATCTAATGGGTACCTTTAAAGAATCGTGATTGTATAAAAGGTAAGTGGGCAAGGCTTGTTTACGAAAACGGATACCCAAATCCAGAGAAAGGATCTCAAATTGGAAGTGCTTTTTACCCCTGGAAAAATGCTTGCCCGTGCTTCCAAACACGTTTCCAAATGTATCCAATACTTCGTCCTCAGGCCCATATTCTATCACAGCCTAGCTTCGTTTCCACTGCTACCGTTTCCTCGGTAGCGCATTGCAGTTTCCCCACTAAAGTTCCTCCTTAGAATGGATTGTCCGCCAAAATAACCTCAAACGTACAGGCCTAGTAAACCATCGGACAAACTGAATGTAAGTAGGTATGGTGATGATTTTCCACACACCTGGGCCCCATCTTACAAAGAGTTACGATCGATCCAAATCAATCGTAAGTCCTCCAATCAATCGCAAGTGTGCAGTCTCCTATCTCTTAATATGTACATAGTTACGATTGATATCAATCGCAAATAAGTTACGATTGATATCAACTCTTTGTAAGATGGGGCCCTGGTGTACACGAGGTGTTGTTTCAATTGCGCCATTCATTCACATCCATTCCAGGTACAGGCGTAATCTTTATCCACAGAGGCAACACCTTGAAGCAAAGTGCGATGGCCAATACCGATTTTGCCTGAAATTGACTTATTGTCCGTTGCAAAGCAAGCGTCATTTGCTAGCGCAGGGCTGCGCCAGCGACTGGCATGGTCTTTGACCTGCTGTCCCAGCTTGACATCATACTAATGTTATTGCAAATTTAACAGGCTTGATAACGGCTGGTTATTTTGAAATGGAAATGACGCTTCGTCAAGCATAATGTGTGCCTGACGTAGCAGTGGGAACGTCGTTTTGATATCCTCGCTGCGCGTGCGGCACTCAACGTGTGTGCGCCCTGATTGCGCGCGGCATTTATCGATAGTATCGATCGTGTGATATCGGGTGTCAATTAGGCCGATGGATGTAGAGCCGTGAGCAGTTTGGATGAAGAGTTTGTGGAGTAGGCATATACCTTCCGCCTTCAGAAAGAGGCGGTTATAGTCATGTCACTCATGGGGATTGCGTGCGAATTACATATACTCGAGAGTATCAGGTATACTTGGGAGAATATTGGAATAAGGTTGAGCAAATTCGGTGTTTTCTTCCACGTTAAATCAAACAATAATCATTCTCTGCAACGCACCCTTTCACCCTCTTTCTATAAAAGACTAAGCCTATACAATACATGGTATAAGTCGGGATCACCGGAATTTTATCGTCCAAAATAAGAAAAGGCTTTGACGTTTTTCTGAGCATTTCTTTCTGAACATATTGATACCTGTTTTGTTTCTCTCTTTAACCCTTCCATAATGTGCCACCCCTGTTTTATATTTAAAACCTCCGACCATTTCCCTCTGCCCCACATCCTTAAGTTCACTGGCATTTCTACGAAATTCTGTCTTCGATAATGGCTTTCAATGTCAGTGCATCACCATAGAGGCTTAGGTTAAGGTCAATGATGTTACATGATCACGAAGTCCGTATTCTTAACCCCATCACCCCTCCTCGCCTCTCCAAAAACAAAACCGCTTCTCGAGAAATGCGACCAGGGAGGCAACTAGCTAGGGCGTACGCGCGCGGAGTGAGAAAGCGCAAATTGTAACCGGAAACCACGTGCTACAGGCTGTTTGTCACGTGATTAAGATTCAGGTAAAAGGCTGGGGTGAGGTGATGGAACAAGTCGGCGGGTTTAATGGAGTGTGACGTAGAGGGTATCGGGTTTGCTGAGGGCAATGTCACGGCTCCTCTTTGCCATGATTGGACTTCAATTTAAAGGGATCACCGATGACACTTTGTCTGACATTGGTGTTTAAATGTGCGTAGTTCCTTTAAAGAAAAAAGAATGATGGGTTTCTTCAAAATCTCTGATAAGTCAAAGAAGCCAGTTTGAAATGATGGGTGTTTGTGATTACCCCCTAAAGACGTTATAGCTAACCAAAAGCAAGTTGTTAAATTTCACTTGGTTAGTCGAGATACCCAAATTGCAATCCGTATAGATTATTTGTTATTTTGCTTTTGGTTTAGATTCAGTTGAAGGTTAATCTGATTCACGATACTGCCTCAGTGCCTCCATAGCTTTCCATTTCAAAGTTGAACTGTTGCTTTGTCGGCTGAAAAAGTGAACATGCCATTTAGTCGATGTGGGTTTCAAACACATTTGATAAATAGTTCTTTTGCTTTGTTTTTGGGGTATTTTGTTTCGTTAGTTTCTTTGTTTGTATTTTTCGTACAAAATAATAATATGGGCTGCATTCAATCACGTGTCATATTTATTTTTCTTTTGTTGCCTTTGTTGCAAAATTTCATAGAAATTTGATCGTGCATGGCTAGTCTTAAAAATTTATTCAAAACCGAGATATGATGCCCAATCTAATTAATCCAGCGGTTAGATGACAGAAACCCCAACGCTTTCAATGAAATGACATGATACATGATGAAGAACAGGATTTACAACCCCCTACCAGGCCAACAGAAAGACGGGATGTTTGCCATTCTCGGGGAAGATTTGTCGATTGGTTGCGGGTCTCCGTATAAATACATACCAATCAAGTACTGTCATCCTATTAATTATATTTTTCTTCGCGGCCTAAATTTGCGATGACATTTTCCATAAACATTCCGAGAGGAAGAGAAACCTCAAGTATTCTGCGCTTGATCCAAGAGGCGTAACGAATGAGTGTCCATGCGAGCTAGTCACCCGGAGCAATTTTGGAGATGGGAATACCGCGGAGGGCGGCTGGGGTGGTATGGGGGTGAGCGACCTCCGCTTTATACAAGTTTATAATTGCTAGTATTGCTTGTGGGTGTTGAAGATTATGGCATATGTCATTTGGAATTAGTACTGGAATGGTTTGACTCATCTCCGACATTTTGCAACTTTAGGAGGTTTCAACCAGTCTATGATTTTCCTTATCGTATATGATATTCTTCCATTTAATAAATGTTCAATCTTGGATGGAATTAAAGACTGTAAATTCTTGGCAATTATCAATTTGTGAAGGCTAATCTATTCTCTCTCTCTCTCTCTCTTTCTCCCTCATTTACTCTCCATTTGTCTTTCTCTATGTCCTTCTTTCAACCCCTCTCTCCCCCTTCTTTTTTTCTCTCTCTCTCTCTCTCTCTCTCTCCCTCTCTCTCCTTTCCTCCTTATGTCTTTTTTTCAGTGGCGTTTATTATTTGCCTTATCCTGTAAATTAATTATTAAGTACAATCAAATAATTTCAACATGTTTAAAGAAATTATAATTATAGCCTCAGTCATTATCATCTTTGTTAGATATGAACATATTTGTGGAAAATCAATTATGGTCATTCTTATTTTCGTAATGATGAATCATATTCGTCATAAACATCCTTTTCGTTGTTATTGTAATCGACACAAGACAGTGATCATCTTTGCGATGAGCAAAATACAATTTCTAACTACTACATTTTAATTTGAAGAAAAATAAACAAACAAACAAACAATAAGTATTCTCAGCTTGTCACTTTTCATCATTCTATCATGAGCATTTCCACCCCTCAAGACATCCGCCAAATATTACCCTGCTCTGTCTCTGGCGAGCAGGGAGTTATGCTTATGACATTAAGGTAGGACATTTTAATTGGTGTGATTTCTCATAAATCCCCGAGGACTCCAGCGCGGATCATAGTGTAATCCATTGCAAGAAACAAGTGCAAACTGAAGAGAGTTCCAAGGAGATGGTATCCATCTTCTCATCGATACCAATGTGAGTATGAAGGATTGGTATTTTAACCTCTCAAATACCAAAATCAAGTAGCAAGCGATTTGTATATGTTTGTAGCGGACATGGTATTTTCCCTTCTACCAATACCGAACTTAATCAGAAAAGAAGGTTCCAAGGATTAGTTTATTCTTACCATTATACCATTTACCATGGTAATAACGTAACTAACACGAGGGTTTAGGCGATACGAGAGGTTTTTGTTTCTTGTCATTACCAGACTTAACTAAGAAGATGTTTTAAAGGAGATTGTATTTCCCCTTTTCCCCATACCAAAATTAATTAACAAAAGAGTTTAGACGAGATGACACTCGATAATGTCTATACCCTAATTTTTTTTCTTCTATTTTTTTCCTGTGACAAAACATTTTGTTTCGAGCCTTTACCGGAATTTGTATTCATTCCCGTAAGAATCTTAATTATTTTAGTCATCTCTTTCCTTATTCAATGCCGAATATAAACACATGTTTTACTTATTAGTGGAGTATATAACTAATTGATTAGTAGAGTTTGTAATTTGTGTATCATCTTTTCTGAATATGTGTTCTGGCCTGATATTGAGCAAGCAAGACATACTAAGGAATAATGTGAAATGATAAACTGTAATCCATCTTTTCGTTCATCAATTCGTTGGAGCTGATCTCGACTTTTTCGTTTAAACCCTTTAAAGATTTATCATCAGATGGTATAGAAGCAGATATCGATGCACATGTCATTCATATTTGAATTAGGCGCAAATAAGAGTGATCCTCTGGGAGACGTTCTTTCTCTGGATTCCATCTTTAAGAGCACGAACAAATCCCCCAACCTGGTTCCTTCATCTTATCCCATAATTAAATTTGCCATTCCGACGTGGTGATATCTTGGTTTGTTCTGTCATTCCCTTTTGTATATCCAGTAATTGTGAAGCAGATTTTTTTTTGTTAGGTAATTCTTTTCTCATTATTTTGTGAAATCATAACCTTGTCACTACAACTTTCGTTACACACCGAAGATTCGTTATGAAAGTAATATAATGAATTAGTTGTTTGATTCATTATCTGGATCGATATTGCTTTTATTAAGTTTGAAATGATTATTGCGATCTGTATCATCATCTTGGACATTCATGTTCACACAAGTATTTTGGACAATATGAAAAAGTAGGTTATGCAGAAAGGCCATACAACATTTTATGATCAATTTAACAGATTGAAGAATGTAATGAATGGAGGTACTACTCAACTACTTTGACATCAGCAATGAAAGAAAAGAATCTTATGTAGGAGTCATTATCTACGCAGCAACAATTGAACAATGCGTGGATTATTAGGAGTGTTTTGAAGCCGATATCGAGAAGAAGGGAAAGTACAAGTGCTGTTCGACCACTAGATAAGAGCATCTAAAGTGTCAGAAACATGCATTTGGATGATTTTAGAAGAGACAAATTGTTGAAGATCTTGTTTTCAACTGATTGGGAAAGGTAATTTACAAATATGAAGGTTGACAAATCTTTGAACTATGGCAGGTAGAACTTATGTATTTGAAGATATGTTCGAAGTTAGAATGACCTTGGAGTGATATGGGTATCAATTTCATACCATATTTCCAAGTGATCTACTTTCGATCATAATAATCGCGAGAGAGAGAGAGACAGAGGGGAGGAAAGATTGAGAGAGAGGGGGAGAACAAATTCTGTATCACCACCAAGTATATAGCATAATGCAGGGGCAACGGAGCGTCTTCCAAAATAGGGGGTGTGGAGATGGAAAGGGGGAGGAGAGGGAGATAGAGATAGAAATAGAGAGAGAGAAAGAGAGAGAAAGAGATAGATAGAAGAGAGACGGAGAGACAGACACACACACACACAGAGAGAGGGGAGAGAGAGATAGAGAAAGAGAGAGAGAGAGAGAGAGAAAGAGAGAGAGACAGACAGACAGAATTCGAAGGGTCATTCCTACAGGGATCAGATATTTCCTTGGAATCCAATGCCCTAATTCAGTTATACCACAATATAGGTTCCCTCTTCTCACCGATGGTAAGACGATGAGTATGAACTAGCCTAGATAATCATCCGGCCAGCCAAGCCAGGTGGCGTATCCAGAATGTTTGTAGGGGGGGGGGGGGGGGGGGTCATCCCGAGAAGGTTGAGATCATAAGGTAATTTTGGTTGTTTCTGACGGATAGTCCAGGGGCGTAGACCTAATGATGTTAGTTTTTTGTGATGAATTTGGAAGGCTTTCAAAAAAGGCTGCATATTAGACCACATGTTTCGCCTAAACTGGATACGCTCTAACGTCTAATACACGTGTGCGTCAAGGAGGAGGTGGGGAGGGGGGGGGGGGGGATCAAACAATGTTTAGGGCGTGGTATAGCGTTTGGGGTTGTGCGTGTAAGATCTTACACTTAATCATAGGGGATTTATATTACTAACAAGACTAATGTACTAGCATACGTCAAATATGGGTTTCAATAAGTTGAAAGAACGTTTACATAAATGTAATGGTGACAACCACTGTAAGGGTTTCATATTTAACAAATGGAATATTATTCATGAGATACAATACCTTTCAGCCACACCTCACTCTATATCACTTGTATACATACTTATCGGTACTGAAGGGTATGGGGGAGGATGTTTCGTCTTTGAAAAATCATCAAACGTTAAGGATTTATACTATATTGTAAAATTGTAGTTTGCATGTAACTGCGATAATCTTAGGCAAAGGAAATCATATTCATACGAATAGAATAATAAATTGTTATTCATGATAGGCGACCCTCTTGCAACCATAGTCCACTCTATAAAGTGCTTGACCATATTGCGGTCCAGAGGGGTTGAGGGAGGTTGTAAAGCACTTGGAAGATCATACTCTCTAGTGATTGGCAGATACCTTGTATACATACATTTTCTTGTAAAAATGCATTTAGCAGGTAAACCAAAACCAGCCTATATGAGGGAGGTTGTAAACAAAATGGAAGATCTCCTTCTAGTCATTGTGATGGGCAGTCCATATTTTTCGTAAGCGAGTAATTCAAAATTCATTCAACACTTCATGTAAATTGTTTATTTCCACATCATAATAACTGTGGTCATCTCTTCGGTTCGATAACTAGTCAGTGGGTGCAATTAAATCAAACATGATCTTGTACTTTATCCTTCCCTGTATCACCCTCTGTACATCGATTATTATCACTCGGATTGTACTTATTTCCTCTTGACTAAAATGTTAACCGCAACCGGATTTCAACAAAATGGTATAGATAATTTAAGCAGTGTATCTTGTATATTTGTGGATATCCATGTTGTACTCCTATGTATTCCGAAAACTAATCAAATAGAAAGATACGTCAGCTGAAAGCCAGAAGGACGTTAAAATTGTGTTATGTGATAATGAGTAAATGCCATTCTGGCCCTCAATATATTCTAATGTTTTAATTGTTGACGTTTTATGCCCCATTAACCTATGACGGAGTCGGGAATTTACTTTCTCGGGATGATATTTACAGGAGTATAGACTTAAGACATTAATCCTAATAAGGAAGATTCAACCGCATCAACCTTAAAGTTTAGATTAGAATGTAAAAGGACCATCTTTTTTCCGTTTGAACAAAGCTAAATTGTCGTGGTGTATTAGATGAAATGAAATTTGCATAAAATGGTGATGATGATTATATGTTACAAATAATAAACAAAATATTGACATACATAATAATAATAATAGCTAGTTCTTATATAGCGCTTTACAGGACCGAAGGCCCTCTCAAAGCGCTTTACAGATTATTATACATTCCTGAATGGACTATGGATTGAAATACCGGAACATGCATCACATTTTGCGCCTTTTTTCTTCTTCATCTGAAGAGCAATCTCTAAACATAGCGTGGATAACTAAACGTAGAATAAGATGCGGTGTTTCCATATCTAATGCTGATAAGAGTGGCACGTTTGAGGCGTCAAAATGAATAGGTCGTTTAAAAAATCCTATAAAAAGAATTTCTGTCAGATGGGTTGGATAGATAGATAGTTTAGCTTATGTGGCATTATGTACATGTATGCTATGTATATAAATAAAGAGGTAGGGTGATGGAGGGAAAGAGATTCAGAGGAGCAAAAGTAACAAAGAAAGAAAAATAGTATGTAAAAGAGAGAGAGAAGACAAAACGAGAGATTTAGAATAAAGAAACAGATAGAGAAACAGATGTATATGGGAAGGAAACGAAGATAGGGCAGGAAATTTAAAAAAGGCATATATAGATAGACAGACGGAGAGGGAGAGAGGGTATAGAAAGAGAGAGGGGGTAGCTGAGATGATGGAATAAAGAGAGAGAGAGAGAGAGAGAGAGAAAGAAAAGAGAGGGGAAAGTGGTTTTAATCTCTTCACTTTCCTAAGAATATGGTTTAAGTTATTTTTTGTAATTTATTAGACAGTGTAATCAATTAATCTTTTTCTGTAAAAAAACGTATTCAGATATTCTGTTTAGGCGGTGGAAATGTGCATTTTGAAGTGCATTATGACACCGTTCGAATTTTGAAATTAATACACAATCGAACCTGGATAAAAAAAAATACATGCCTTTCGAAATAGAGAGAAACTCGACGTGGACTCACTAAAAGTGTGAATTACAGATATTTATTTACTCTAAACCTGACAAACTATTCACAATTTTTACAATCCTTATTCTATTTCAAAACACACAAACCTACATCAAACAAGCTCTTTATTCCTCCGAAGTACATAGATTATTAATCTAGAAACACGCGATAATATATTTTGTCCCTGCATTTAATATTACATTCATTTTGCTGTGTGCTTAACCTAATTAAAACCGACGTAGTTGCGTGTTAGGCAAACTGCATCAACAAAGCTGTGAGGCAACGTCATGCACCAACAGAAGAAGTTTAATCGCTAAAGGGGTGTAATATTCCTTGGGGTAAAGAGAGGGGGCAGGTGCAGCGCCAGAAATTGCCAGCCTTTATTCGACGTTATCTTATAGTCAATCAGTGGCGTAGCTATGGGCGGAGATGGCACCTCAAAAAAATAAATGGTGAAGAGAAATAAAGACACATAAAAGAGAGAGAGAGAGAGAGAGAGAGAGAAATAAAGATAAAGGGAGAGGGTGAAGGTGAAAGGGAACGTGAAATGGGGGTACTACAATCCTCTCCCTTTTCCCCTAAACAAAATGCTTTTTAAATAACACCGATGCCGCCCCCCTCCCCCAACCTCGTTGAACTCAATGTCTAGTCCAAAGTTATGCCAGCAATGTTGGTAATACAGGTGAAACAATTTATTAAAGTTATCAAGCGTTACTTATATTGTACCCTGGAATTGAAGGTACAACGAACCCCCTGTTCATTCCTCAACATGACGACGCCATTTTCTCCGCAAGGCAAGTCACGTGACATCACGTGACCGGGGTTACCCGCCACGTGGCATTAAAACCGAGGCTGCGGTGAGGGGGTGTAATTTGTAATCCCGGCACCCCATAGTTTGGACAGCTGTCAGAAATATATCAACTTGTGCCTTCTAAAACAAAAAGTGATGGCCGATGAATAGCATGATGGAGTATTGATTTAATTATATTTAAATGTTCTAAGAAGAGCTACAATGTTTCAGACCCTCCTCCCACGTCTCCATCTCCCCTCCATCCCTCGCCTCTCTCCCTCACCCCCCTCCCCCTCTCTCTCTCTCTCTCTTTCTCTTTCTCTCTCTCTATCTATCTCTATCTCAAATGATTCCTCTGTGTCCCTTTGACTCAGGGACGTATGACTCGTTCGACTTCCTGGGGAAACTCTCGCACCAAAATCATTTTTTCTATTTTCAACTACATGTTGTTTTTCATCAAAACTTCAGTGAAAGTTCATTAAATATACTATTTTATTTTGGAATTATACTAGGATTCTTATGCAATGAAAACCTTTATTTCCAATTGCAGCTATTATCTTAAAACCTTTTTTTCTTCAGACAAAAACGCGTGGCTCCTTTTTCCCCCGACAGCCGATGACACACTTCATTTATCTCCTATTCTATCTCCAATTACATATCCATTTGCATCTTTCCTGTCTGTCTGTCTCCGTGTTTTTATTGTCTTTGTTTCTCCTCACCTTTGCTAGTCCACCTTTCATTCATCACGTCAAGTTCTTAAAAGAGTATGAAACAAACTACGCCTTTTCAAGCCATATGTTCCCAACATACCTTACATTCAGTCGCACATAGTTCCAATTCCCCTCTGCACATTACATCAATAAATAGCGCCATTTGACTGTATCGGCTGAGATGAGAACGACAGATTAATTAAAGGTGATGATTGAGGAGTCTCTCTTTTGTTTTCTATCTTGAACGTGACCTTGGTAATGGGGGAGAAGAAGGTTCTAGGCGATTGGTTAAGGAGAGAGAAGATGCTCTCTAAACAGATGGAGGACGGTGAAGGGTTTTTTGTTTGCATTGAGGGGATGGGGATGGGTAGGAGTTGATGGGAGGGGTGTAAGTGGAGATGGGAAGGGGTGTAAGGGCGCTGGGAGGGGTAAAGAACGTGACCTTGGTAATGGGGGACAAGAAGGTTCTAGGCGACTGGTTAAGGAGAGAGTAGGTGCTCTCTAAACAGATGGAGGAAGGTGAAGGGTTTTTGTTTGCATTGAGGGGATGGGGATGGGTAGGAGGGGGGTGGGAGGGGTGTGAGAGGGGATGGGAAGGGGTGTAAGGGCGCTGGAAGGGGTATGAAAGGGGTGGATGGTCAAGGGGTACGAGAGGGTTTGAAAGGGCCATGAGAGGGGAAGGGAATGAAGTGCTATGAAGGGGAATAAGAAGAGGTTTGAGAAGGGATGGGATGGGATATATAATATAGTTGGGATTTTAAAAAAAGAGGATGAAAGGGGCTGAGAAAGGAGTGCGAGAAGAGATGGGAGGGGCGTGATAGGGGGTAAGGTATTTGTTAATTGTTAGAGGGTATTATAAAGAGGAAAGGGTTGGTGAACCATTGTGGCCATTTTGGGGACTGTGATTTTGTTTGGGGATAGGGCAAAAAACATTCTTCTAGAAGTAGCTTTATTTTTCCTCACGAATTAACTAATGGTATGATTTATAAAGGAATACTTTGTTTAGAGTTTCACAGGTAAAAAATGTTGGTACACTTTGTTAACTATAGTGATTCAGGTTTTATCTGGAGGGTAAAGGGTACTACGTTTAAAGTAAAGAGAGACATTATAACTCACCATAACTTTCACAACAGAAACAAAAGGAACACATCTGAAAACAGGTGATTTTTTTTTCTTCATGTTTTTATGTTTTGTAAGTAAAGAACTTCAAATACTTGTTTTCATATCATAAATAGTACTTCTTATTGGTTTATAGTATTATAAACATAGCCATTTTCATATATAGTGTCTTATTTACACAAACAGTTGACAATATAGTCATAATATTATAGTGCTTGAAATTATTTCTAGCAAGCGGAAATGTTTATCAGTGTAATGAAAATATATAGAGTTAGTTAAACCAAACATAGCGTTAGAGCCTAACGATGCGTCAAAACTTTTTGAAAGCTTTAACATCCACAAATTAATCACCCATTTAAACAAATTGTCAAAGATTTTTTTTTCTTCATATTCAGCAAATCATCTCAAATTCATCATACCAAAAAGAGAGAAGATTCGTTATGTCCAGAAAATACAATTTTTCGTCTTGTGCCATACTTGAGTAGTAGTTCAATAAACATACTTTATTTTAGCACTCGTAAAAATGAAAACCAATTTACAATCTTTATTATTATGACAAAATAAAAACCATGAGATGTACAGTTCCTGATAAAAGGTGAATGCGACGTTTCTTTAAATCAGATGCAAGCAACAAAACAAAATAACAAAATACTGTCTTTTTACTACAAAATATGCGTCATGACGATTAACAAAAAGTATATGGTTTGGTAGAGAAAGACTTACATTATACATAGGACCATGCGTAGGAACCAATAGTGAACATTCAAGTTTAGATTGATGAACAAAATGTACATTCTTGTTTTGCCGTTCATCTATAGTAGCAGTTGTATAATCAGATAATATCATATTAAATCAGATATTTGAAATATCGGTGGTATAGTCTTAATCGTTCTACTCAAAAGTCAAAATATTTGATTTATTCTATGATTATACGTGATTATAACTATGTGGGTTTATATTTCTTTCGTATAAAAAGGTGAGGGTAACATTGAAACTAATATATTGCTAATGAGTTAACAGATATCATAATAACTTGCAGGATAAAAAATACATCGCGAGAGTGCATTTTATGAATGACGTAAACACTTTTATTTCCGTATTTATCTTTCATTCCTTTTTGTTACTCGAAAATTGTATAATCTACCTAACCGTCAATAATCTTTATGTTGTTGTATATCTTTCGTTGCGTGAATCAGTACATGCAGGTTTTTTTTCGAAGAAAAATTGATTATTCCACGCCAAGTATTGATTAGACGAAATCAATGCATATGGCAGTAAAGCTATGAATTTTAAAATATCAACGAGACCGCATATCTACTCCTACAAAATTCATCGCCTTCATGAAACATGTTTTAAAGTTTACCTCGATGTTAATTCTCAATTATTTTTCAAAGGAGTTGTTGAAAGCCTACGCACTTTGCTAACACTTTTAGCAGTTCAATCTATCAATGATGCAACATAATTTAACAGCATTTTATTTCCCCTTAATCTGAATATGAGAGTAAATCAAATTATCAGAGCAGCTATATAGCAAAATGATTATAATGATAGAAAGACTATAGTCATAATATTTCATACATTCAAATAAAAATTCATATTATTTGTTTCTTGTTAAATACGTTAACCGGTATTGATAGCACACACACTCACACCCACACACACATAGAAAACGAGATTGATCAGTGGAAGATTCAGATTTAGAAAATTCCACAAAACATTGCATAATGACATCTCTGTCGAGTAGTGTCCTCGTTGTTGTGCTGTTCACTTCAATGTCAGTTCATTAAACTGTTTATAACAGAATTTCCTTCTGTCGGATATAAGTTATTTTTTCTCCATTAAAATAAATGCAAAGTCTCTCCGATAATTGCCGATTTAAAAGGATCATTGCCTACCAGTCATCGTCTGTGGTCAGTTCGGTTTAATACGTCATTCTCCCTTTACTGTTACAAAATGGTTATAGATTTTTGGTCGGTGGTTTATGTTACCTTTTAAATCTGGCCGCGGAAAGTTATTTGTAAGTAGCCATTAGTGTTTGAGATGAAAAGCCTTATTCTAGTAAAGCCCCATTGCGTCAGCAACTGGCGCGGTTCTGAAAGGCGTCATTTGAGCGCGAAGATCGTCCAAACCTTATCATCAAAATCCGTACTGAACAATGCAAATATTGCGTTGAATTACTGACGCATGGACAATTTACCCTGACGGATTGTATTGGTGCAGGTAATAGCGCAAGTAAAATGACGCTTTGTGTGCAACGGGTATTACGTCATAGAAGGACAACGTCTCCAAAACAATAGGTAAGAGTCGTTGGTCATGTAATTTGTCTTTCCAAGATTACAACGCAGGGTTTGTGGGATCAACGTCGTAGAAGGATTGTTGTCTCTAGGTTAAAACGCAAGAGAGTGGGTAAAATCCGAGACGGACTGTCAAAGTCTTGACAGGACTGCGTCTCTAGATTAAAAGACGCAGAAGAAGAGGGGTAAAATTCGAGACGGATTGCGTCTCCATGTTAAAACGCAGGAGTGGTAGTGTTAAACTTGTAGGATTGCGTCTCCAGATTAAAACGCAAGGGTGTCGGAGTTTGAGTCGTAGAATGACTGCGTCTCCAGATTAAAACGCAAGGGTGTCGGAGTTTGAGTCATAGAATGACTGCGTCACTCTCCAGATTAACGCAGGAGTGGTAGTGTTAACGTGTGAGGATTGCGTCTCCAGATTAATACACCGGAGTAGTGGGATTGAAATCGTAGAAGGACTGCGTCTCCAAGACAATAGGCTTGGTGTAATTGGTGGTGTTATGATGATTTGCACTCTCCCAGAGTAATGGCGCTCGTAAGATGATACCTACAGTTCCACTCAGACACATCAGAGCAAAGATGAAGAGGAACATACGATCCATCACCAAGGCAACGAAACGCCAGTCTTCGCTTATCTGTATCGGAAGAGAAGAAACGTATAGGTATTGAATACAGAAAGTCTGTTTTATATTAAGCCGATCATGTTTCAATTAAGGAAATGAATGGTTAGAAAAAAAGGACACACAATACCATAAAAGAGAAAACTCCAACAATTTAATGTAGCCATTATTGGACTTTTTAATTTAGATATCTACCCCCCCCCCCCCCCCCCACAAACACACACCCCCTTCCCGGCTCGACGCTCTTGGTAATCTCAGCATAACGAAAACTATATTCGACATGAATCAGTTTAGTGTTTAGTAAAAAGCACTCTTCCTCCTTAAATATGAAGAATCTTCTTTTATACAGTTTTGTACTTCAGTATTTCACATGAATCTCATTACTCTTTACAGGGTTCTCTTTTTCTCTCGCTTATTTAATTTCGTACTAAAAATTGATTAGATCGTTACCTGATCTTCGTCATCTTCTCTTTTCATATGCATTGCGATGACCTCGAGAGAGTCCAGCATATCCATGCATTCCTTAGGCAAGGACGCACTGGACGAGTTAATGTCCCTGTTTCTACTCTCAATCTCTTCAAGCAACGATGGTGTTATGGTATCAATCACATACTGCGCTCCGGACCTCAAGAATCTTTTATCGGAAGACGCTCCAAAAATCCTCCCGCACAGACCCGCTGACGCGAGTTTCTTCTTCATCTTCTTGGCTGATTTGTGCTTCTCGTGTTCGAATGGCTTCGTTGGCCTCGGCATGCACATGACCTTGGGCATGAGCACGAGGAAGATGTAATGCATCGACGACGACATCTCATGCGTGCGAGCGTTCCTGAAATGAAAATTAATGATGACGACGGTGATGGTGATGGAGAGCGTTACCAACACCATGGTGAAAAGCATGTAGCGACCGATCAACGGCAGCGTGGTCGATGTCGGTGGGATGATGTCGGGAATGAGGAGAAGGAACACGATGAGGGCTAGGAGGATGGAGATGGAGAGGGTTATTTTCTCCTGAGCGTCTGAGGGTAGGAAGAAAACGAGGATTGTGAGGAAGGAAATGAGAAGACAAGGCACTACGAGTGTGACCACGTAAAACAACGGTTTCCGATGCAGCTTGAAATATAATGTTACATCCACGTATTTATCGTCACAACACGGATAGGTAATCTCGTTCCGCGTCGCCGGCGATTCGACGATCTCCCATTCACCGTTCGGCCAGTAGTCCTCCTGATCAACGACATCGTTAGAGGACGCCATGTCGATCTTGAGTGTATCGTGAGTCCATGGACCGAACTTCATCTTACAGGATTGTTCGTCAAAGGGAAAGTATTCGATGTCTATTGTACAGGAGCTTTTGTAGATCGCAGGTGGCAACCACGTGACTGTCCCCGTGTATTTTACTATGGCGTTCACGAGAAACTGCACATCGAAATTCCCATTGGCACTAGAGAGGAGAGGGAGAATAAAATACAGTAATCAGGGATTGTGGTAATGGAACAACTAAACTTCACTCGGAGTTGTTTATCACCGAATGAGTATTAATTTTTATACATGAATTTAGTCCACAAGACATAGTGCAATTCCGCTTATCTCAGACTAAAGATTTTAAATATCCCATAATTATGAATGAGCGTACGTAACACTCATTTTTTGTAACTTAATCACTTCTGAAATCTTATATCTTACAATTAGTATCAATCTCTTGACGGATATTCACTCACAAATGTGATTATTTTTTGGGGGTTCATACATGCCTCATTTATCGCACTACTAGTCGGAATTTCAATATATAACTTAAGTATATTATTTCTCAAATCAATTATCTCGTATATTTTATTTTTTGCAAACATGCATTTTTGTATGTATTTACTGCATGTATTTTTATTATAATTCATGACCACAATAAACAACTGTCTAGTGCTGATTGTATCATATTGTTGAGATATATCCTAATAATAAATAAATAATTAGATAAATAAATATTGTGAATAAATAAATTAATAAATAGATAAATATTAAATAAATGCAAGAAGAAAAAATATAAGGAATAAACAGATTGAAAAATAAACAAATAAACACATAAATAAATATAAAAATCAAATAAATAAAAGAAAGGGGAGAATAAATGAAGGAAATATTATATTTACTTGTTGTATAATAGGATATCAGGACGCCAGATATTTTCGGCAGGAATATGGAGTTCAGTGATACCCTCATAGTCCTCTGGATTCCACATTAAATGATGGTCCTGCCATTCCTGTTAAAAAAAAAAAAAAAAAATCAGACATTAAAAAAAAAAATGCTTGAAATTACTTTAAATTCAACCCGAGGTGATTTATACCACAATCGATAATTTCGAATATTTTCTAACATCGTCAATTTGAAAATTGGCTGTCATATTAGTCTGGATTTATCAATGGCATCTATTTAAGTTGATGAGCTAAAATGTATAAGCTCTCTTTCTCCAAACTGGCATCCCTTACATTAAAAAAAAAAGAAGTCATGTATTGGAAAAGTAAATCACATCGACAAAAGAAATCAGAAGAACAGGTACGTTTGTTTTTCTTCCCTTAAAATACTAAATATACATACTGTGTTACAAATAATTTTGCTTTCAATAATGATAAATATCAATTGGATGCAGTTCACTAACTGCCCACTTTATTTGCAAGCTTTGATTAACTTAAAAAATTGTAATTTCATAATGATTTGATTAAAAAAAAGAGAAATTGACTTACATGTTTGACCCAGACACTAGTTGTCATCACTTGGTTCTTTTCATCCTGGAGAAAGAAATAGAAAGAGAGAGAGAGAGAGAGAGAGAGAGAGAGAGAGAGAGAGAGAGAGAGAGAGAGGGGAAAATGAAATTGAGATATTTAGGAAAAGGAAGGGGAAACACAAATACAAAAGAAAAGAAAATAGAAATGGGGGAATATGGGTAGAAATAATTTGAGTGGTGATGAGGGAAGGATAAATAATAACAAAACAATTAAAAGGAGACAGAGAGGGGTAAAAATGAATGGAAGAGAAGACAAAATAAAAGACAAAATGAATGGATTGATCATCAGTATGTCATCGAGGAGAAACATGCTACGTTTGTCAGTTTGTCTGTGCGCTATCTAAAAAAAAATACAAGCGATTTATTCCCGTTTATGTTATTGTGTATGTTGCTTTGATCGGAATTCTGTAACAGACACTGCAAATGTAATTGATAGTAAATGTACAATCAGTAGCAGCCTACTTTTAAAGATAAAGTTGAGTTCTGGTCATGCGATTGCATTGTGAAAGAAACGGTGTGGAACCGACCAAAAAAGGTTGATCATCTAGCATATAAGAATTTGTGTGTATTGCAAGGTTCTAGAATCATCAAAATGATAAGAAATTTGGCCAAGTCTTGTTAAAGTTACAAACACTGTACACAGAAAGATGTATATGGGACTACACGAACACGTGGCGTAAAAAGCCCCCCGATTTTTACGATGTTACATGCATATTTAGAATATGAATGCATTTGAAGAGCCATGCTTTTCAGGGAACATGTCTTATCTGATGTTCTTCCACACTTGCATAATAAGAATGAGTAACGCTCACAAATTATTTTTCACCTCTTCCCAGAACTCAACCTTCTCTTTAAACTAAATCAATATTTGACCGTTGCAGGACCTCAACGGGAGGTGCTAGCGATCTCATGGACGCTTGAATAAAAACTAAAGCCCCCTCGTCACACCAATAAGCAATTATTGACAACCCCATAATGTCTCTTATTTGAGTGGTTGAGATCATGATACTTAGGAATTATACGCTGCGAGGAAAATCGAAAGTTGTGTGATCCGTGTCGGTTTTATTTCCTAAGTGTCCGATTGAATTCGTCCAATTTGAATAATAGATGATAGATGGAGTTTAGTTTATTGACATACAGCAACGTTTGTTTTAAAAATAGATGACAGCGAGTGATATTTCAATCTTAAAATAGATAGCGGTCTGCGTGTCACTTATCCTTTAATTGGGATGTTTTAAATGGACGATCCTTTTCTGTTTTACTCTTGATGGTTCGAAGTATATCATCTTCTAGTAGACTATACAGTATACCGCATGTTTTTAACATCGTTTAATCTCTCTCCCTTCAGCCCTGCATGTATGAAAGTTTTTTTTTTTTTTTTTTTTTTTTTTGGGGGGGGGGGGGGTACTTACTATTGCTATGAGTTGTGATATGGAAAGTCCAAACTTGACCACGACAGGGTCGGATTCGTTCTTGACCGGTCTGATGAAGATGTTGTAGTCTTCTGTCAGGTTTGCGTACAGTAATTCAGCAGCCCTGGATGCTGCGGTACCTGTAACCGTGGTAACAAGAGGAGGGAAGAATTGTAAGCAATTTGACGAGTCGCAGTGCGGTATACGTTATCCTAATGATGGTCATCACCACTATCGTCATATTTTATCATTACAGTTGTTATCAGTTCCACTAATTGCATAATTATTATCATCATCACTGTCATCCCCACCATTATTATCATAAATATTGGTATCATAGTACAGTCATCATCATCATCAATTTCATATCCAACAATTTCACCGTCATCTCTAATATCACTTTCTTCGTTATTAACACTATCATCATCATCATCATCATCCCCATCAACAACATCTTCATTATAATCTTCGACAATTTGTTTTCTTCTAACGTCATCTCTAACATCATCATCATGAATAGTTATCATGTTGGACACGCAAAGCTTTACATTGTGTGACGTCACAGTAGGTGAGTTGAACCTAGAATGGAGAATCATCTTAAAATGCAAGCATGAAGTTCATATCTTATTAAGCACACTAAGCAGATTAAATATAGTTGATGCAGCACTGGCAACGACTAGGGAATGACTATCTTGTGTGAAGAAAGGATGAGCTTAGAGTCATCATGTGGTGTTTTCACCGCAATGTGCACTTTTTCTATCGGATAACTGAGTCTTGTCTGGCAAGGTAATAAAGATGGTATTAAACTATATATTCCCGGACGAAGTACTCAAAACATGATGAGAAGTACAGACAATCTCATCAATTGCTCATCTATTCTCGATAAAGTCCTTGATAAAAACATCGCTACCAATTTTCACGCAGAAGGCATGTGGGCATTCCAGTAAATTCCTGTCAGTTCTTTTTATGTTGTTTGTTTCTCCCTTTCACTTGCTATGCCCCCTCTCTCTCTCTCTCTCTCTCTCTTTCTCTTTCACTCTCTCTTCCACTCTCTCTATCATTCTATATGACACTTTCATTATACTTCTCTCTTACACTTTCTATATCTCTCTCTCTATCTTTCTCTTTTTCCTTTTCACCTTATTCAGAGATACAATTATGTCTCTTTGAAGAAGAAAAAAAAGTAAAGTTGGATGGGCACTGGCTAAATGCCTCTCCCCTCCCCCTCCTAAAGCCACCACGACAGTACAAAACAAATAAATGAATAATACAATTGGAAAATAATGTTATGTTCCATACTAATGTGACCTTGCATTAATTAGGCACGATCAAATGGTTTGGGCATAACATCAATTCGTGACTAATTGTCGAACAGTCATTGATACTATGAGCCATCAGGCCTCATTAGGAAAAACAAGTCCAAATGTTCATCAATACTTGAATTGTGTACAGGTGTACTTTCTAAAATCGAATACAAAATTACCATCCCTCTGGAAGTCTGTTCAACGTTATTCTTCCAATTTTCTGCGTAAATAGCCCATGTTCCGTGTGTATATGCCCAAGAAACATACCCGATCGGCCACTAAAGCTTGCTCAATGGCTGGTGACTCGACCCATCACGCATTATAATACTGTCGCATTTTCTGTTCACGATTATAAACCCCCACCAAGTAAGTAATCAATAATATTGAGTACTTTTTCATGCGGTTTGTTTTATTGCACAATTGTTCTAATGTGCCCAAGGTTTATCTAATCCTAATTATTTGATGGACAGTACATTTGCCTCTGTCTGGTGGAACGGAATGAACCATGAAGAAGTTATTTAAAGGTCCTTGTCAATATTTTCGAGTTAAAAATAAAAGGGGTTCGATTGTGCGTTAACATGTTTAATAAAGTGCTGGCAAAAGCACTGTGGAAGTTCTGAAGTAAAGCAATTATTGTGTTGAGGGAAACTTTCAATGTTTATTTACGTTGGTATGTTTTACATGTGCGTTTAAATAATTCACTAAAATATTTACTTAAATATTGATTTTAATAGAAAAATATTGCAGCCCATGTATTTGTGGAGGTATCTCTCTGTTCACAACAAGATTTAAAATGTACCACTTGTTAATTAACCTAACTACAACACTAGCAGCACAATAAAACAACGTGGGTCTGTGCATTATTTAGCATTCTTTTATTTTATCTTTTCAAGATTTTTTCTTTTAGATTTTGATGATAATCCTTTTATGCTAGTATTTTGTTCCAATAAATGTAAATTTTGAATTTGAGTTTGTATTTACGGCAGTGGTATACTACTTTATTGTCAACCATATACTCAACCGTGTTTTGATTTGAATAACTGTCGTTGGTCACAAACATGTTTCGACTCGGTGGAAATGCTTCAAAAGGCGAATGACCAGCCTTATTAAATCGGCTATAAAACACAAAGGCAAAGATTTTATGCGTCACAGAGATTTTCAGAATAAGAGGATAATTATCTTGGTAGGGGACTGGTCATTCTTGATAGTTCTCCGCCACTTGAATAGGTTAATCAGACTAAGGCATGATAAATGAAAGGATATTCTCCAAGCTTTGATGATTTTTGAAGAATACCCTCGCAAACCTCTTCAGCCTCTTGATAGCTGTGACTCGCACCACACGACACGCATGCACAAAATACCATTGTTTGCTGTCTGGAAGTGGATTTGCTCGTAAACACCTTTTAATCTTCTTGTTTGGAAGATTTGAAAATACATGTAAGAGGGTGTGATGGTGCGTTACTAGTGACAATTATAGATTTTCTGATTTGTGTAGTATAATACATTTCGGCCCATTTCTGTTTCGTAATTGCTTTATGAAACATATTACAAACATTGGGTCAAAATAAAACAAAAGAGGAAAAGTTTAACGGGTCAAGAATTGTATAATCCGTTGTCATGCTCGTTTTTCTCTATTCATCACATTTTTCTTGTTTGCTTCTAATTACATTTAGCATATAATCATAATGAAGCCAAATAATGTGTTATGTCTGCCAACAAAAATTCTTTTTTAAATGTTCCATCATATTATGTTGAGTAAGAAGTACCGTTAAATGTCATCACAACTACAGATATATTCTTTTGAAATTCGATGACGTTTAGTTAGCCATCAATTTGTACTTATTGTTTAGGAGAAACATTAACAACTTAAAGTTGTTGGCCTTTAACTACATGTATATCTAGGATGATAGAACTGTCCATATTTGTGTGCACTACTAGATAGAGAATCGGCATCTAATCCAACATAAAACCATATCCATGCATTGAATTCACAATGTCACGATCACTGCTAGGTAACTAGTTTATAAATTATATCTGAACTCTCGCACTGACTTATAATGGATGGCATCTCATAGCGCTTTGTATTCAGGGAGAAAACGCTATATAAATTGCAACTATTCTTACTACCGACGCAAAATAATGAACTGTCCAGTATACTATTTTCCTCATGACGATTACAAGTCGCCAACGTAACCACGACTTGTAAATACTATTCAAGATTCAAACTAATTGGACGATTAAAAGTTTTCGTATAGTAATTGTAATATTCGCGGGAGACATTCCAACTATATAGTACATGGCTTCTCATAACTGTTAGTCCAATTCAAACACGAGAAGAAAATGTAAAGGAAGCCCTTTAAGTGCTTTTTATAAGGACTCGTACCACGGGATACCAACACTTGCTTTATCAACTTCTCGGAGCCCTTTTTTATAGAAGACTTAACGAAAACAAACGGACATAAGTTGGTAGTTATCCATTCAATATTTTGCCTGTGTGGATCAACAAACTGCGTTTTCGTACGCCTAAGGCAATAGTGAAAAACAAGTTTGATTCTAATAGAGTGCTTTCCTTTTCTGCAAGGTGCATCGTGGACATTAGTGTCGACGACAGATACAGTTGTATCTTCATGTTTATATCGGGAGAAATGTAAAGCATTTGGAGCATCACAATATCGGAATAGAATTGAAGGATAAGGATTTCAAAACTAAATCAATGATAGCTTTTTAGGGTGAGGTGTGGAAGGGAATAATTATTTTTTCTGACATTATACTGATACATCGTAGTTTAAATGTAACCGTAAACAACCGTAAGTTGTTTTCATGAATATAGTAGGACCTCGTTAAAAAATAACATTACACCTGTATAACTAACTTATTACAAGATAACTTAAATTCATGATATCCATATTAGAAAAGATATGTTTGATATATTACATCATACTATCAACGTTGTATAGTACTTCAATGCTAATTACATGATTTCCATATCAGCATCAGTATCAGTGTACGGAATTGTGAGGTGATTCTTTTGAAACTTCCGGTCGTTTAAGCATATGCATGTAGTCATTCTTTTACAAGGAATATTGCAATCTTATGCAAGGATTTCTTCCTTTTCTATACGAACTTTTAATCCGTAAAAAGTACCGGTAATTCCTCAGTATCAGTATCAGTATCAGTGTACGGAATTGTGAGGTGATTCTTTTGAAACTTCCGGTCGTTTAAGCATATGCATGTAGTCATTCTTTTACAAGGAATATTGCAATCTTATGCAAGGATTTCTTCCTTTTCTATACGAACTTTTAATCCGTAAAAAGTACCGGTAATTCCTCAGTAAAATGTATCGATCAAATTTGGCAGTAATGATGCAATTAAAGGTGGTAATGGTGCTGTAATTGTGCTTGTACTTTACGCTTGGTTGCTGCGTTATTGTGTGTCAAAAAGAAAGCTACCTCTCGACGTCACGAAAGAGTGCACTGGGTAAATCGATTACCCCACCCCATCCATTTCTTGTTTACCCCCTTCCTCTCACGCTGGGTGCAAGAGACACCACACGACTGCTCCTTTGGACGTAATTATTGAGTTGAAATAAAGTGATATTTATTTTCGTTTGAATACTGATGAGGTTAAGGCATAAGAGATCAAATATTTGATCCAACAAAAACGAGAGCTATATCTTTCAGGCACGTCGGGTTGTTGTTGTATGTTGTTGTTTGTCTTGTTTTCTACTGTTTTTAGTTTTCCCCTTTCTCTGTCACTACACATTCAACGTTTGTATCTATAAATGAAGTGTTGATGAAATTTATAAATTGAGATTGAATTGAAATTTAAAAAAATACTGCGTTTACATAGCGGTTATTGACACCTTTTCAAACATCCGTTCATGCATGAGTAATGTTGTTGTTGTCGTTGTTGGGGGGGGGGTGTAAAGATGTCATACGGAAAGGTTGATGATATAAGTAAAAGAAACGAAAACTTTGACTGTGGTTAGTAGTACATGTTTTTGTATGGGAAAATCACAAGTAAAATACAGTATCTGAGGTACATGAAGGGGCGTCCATCCATTTTTTTAAAGGATTTGGGAGGGTGTACAAAGGTTGTGGGGTACATTTATCAGAGGCAACCATGTAAACATGGGGGGGGGGGGGGGCTCTGTCCCTATGTAGCCCTGGATCGGATGATTTTATGTGCCTTGAAAACCACGTAAGTACATATTTCTGTTAGAACATAACGGGCATTGCACAATCTCAAAGGGGGAAGGTAAACAGGAATTTGCTCCGCTCATGTTCTGCGTATACCGAAGCTATCAAAACGGCAGACTGATCAATACTTTGGATCAGGATATCGATAAGCTTACTCAGTTGATGAAATACTAATAGACCATTCCTCATCTGCATTGTATAGACCATGGTAATCATTTCGCTCGACTGACTTGCCAAAGCCTGTCGCGATAATAGACGGACAAGCTATTATCAAGATAGAGTGCTATGAGCTCTTCAAGTTGCGTTATAAAACTTTTCCTTTTAGATGGAAGAAAGATGATGAAAGGAATGTCATTTTGAATGTTGAATGTAAACGTAATGGGTTTGGGAGAAGAGCATTTTGATGTCTCCAGATCATCGACAATAAAGTCCATTAAATTGAAAGGAATATAATCATGGGAAAGACATGCAGACGACAGACTAGCGTGCACGAAGAAAGCAGCGATAGCAATTACAAACCAATCGATACCGACATAATAACATTATTCTATTTCTACTTGTACAAGCAGGCCCAACAATTAGCCACTTAATACTAGAAAGTGCAAGATAATCAGACCATGTCAATACAGATAGTGTTATGTCTGTAACTGCGTCTCTCAAAAGTGTCTCAAATTCATGTATTCATGTCCCGAGTAAAGGAAATACTTTTCTTAGATAAAATGTTTTGTCCTCCGAGTTTAAAAGATAGTGATTTTTGTCTTTGATTAACATTATCATTTCTATACCCACATCGTATCTATATACTAAGAGGGAATTTACTGAACTCTAACCTTGATATGAGGCAAAAACATTACCATCAGGGGTGCAAGGATGCTCCGAGAAGGTGCTGTTTTCATAAGTTTGCACCTTGCACTTTTAAACATTTAAACATTTAAACATTTCCAAGGGTACAACATATGTTCCAAAGATGAACTGCAAGAATGCAAATTATTCCATGTGTGATAAACATTGCACCCCTAAAGATAGTGCCTTTTAGATCTTAGTTTATAGGGTTAAAAGCTAAACTTGTTTACGTAGTATGAATGGGGATAGCCTTTTGCTATCCATGAAGTGCAAGGCGTCTTTCTGTGGTCATTTGAAGACATTATAGGACAGTTAAAGAAAGGGGTGAAAATATGCATTGTATGAACAGAGCTTCAATTTGGGACAAATTAGTCATCTAACATGTCTAAAGGTGCATTTATTTTATGCTTCGGAGTTCAAAGTTAAAACCCTTAATGTGAATAGAGATATCATTTCGCTGTCCATACGGTGTTCAAAGTTCTATTTGTGGTTCCAGTTACGACATATAGGACCGTGTATTAAGGGAGATGAAAAGATATCCGAATGGACAGAGCCCCAGTTTAGGATGAAGTCACGGTAAGCAAACAGTGAAAGTGATCGCTTCTATAGCAGCAACAGTGTGTGCATGTCAAACTGTGAGAGAGTAGCATTAGTCTGAATAGAGGTTCTCTATGCAAGGGGTTATGTCAACCCCTTTTAAGAGATATGGGCAAAGAGAGGGGGAAAGAAAGGGGAGAGAAGAGGGGCAAGAGAGAGAGAGAGAGAGAGAGGGGTGAGAGAGGGGAGAGAGCATTCAAGACAGAAAGAATAAAAGGCAGGGAGACAGATTAAAAGACAGAGAGATTTAAAAAAAAAAGAGAATAACAGACAGAGATAGAGAATGAGAAAGAAAAACATGAGATTGTGTGTGCGTGCGTGCGTGACGCGGGTGCGGGTGTGTATGCGTGAGAAAAGGGGTGGGGTGGTTATGTTATTTATACCCAAAATGGTGATCATTCAAATTACTTAAGCTTATAAGCCTTTAGATATTGATTAAAAGTTAAACAGATGATAGAGTTCTAGAAGACATGCACCCTTTCACGAATGAGCAACCAATGTTTCTAGTTCTGTTGTTGTCGGGAACAGGCTGTAACGCTCGCATATTGACCAACCCATTAATATAGACCCCATGTCATATTGGGATCAAAGTAATGGAAGTAAATTAGGCCACTGATATAGAGACGATTCATCTTATATGATTTATTTTTGTTTCATTTACGGTCATTTCTTCAGTATGATGCATTGTAATAAGATTATTACTTTTAAAACGACATGATAAACAACGACACAGCAGAAACTAATATGTGACGTGTTTTTCGATCATGGGGATGCATTCATTTTAATAGTTCATCGCTGTTCGGAGAAACAATATCTAAGCCTATATATTGTTAATAACATAGTTAAACAGCACAGTAGAATTATATGATAGATTTATAACGCCCTGAATAAACACCCTTTAACAAAATCCAATGAGTCAAATTTTGGACTCGTCTGATAACAAAAATGGACTGTTACGGGTTTAAAAAGTAGCGAAAAGCCTTGTCCACCTTTTAAAACAATATCTTGAAACATCATCTAGCTTACAACGTTAAATCTAATAAATATTTGAGTAAGAGTAAAAAATAATAAGCACAAACAAAAAATGATCATAAAAGAAAAGAAAACACAAGCGATTTCTCTTTCTTACAAAGTACATCAAATTATTGCCAACTGCATCAACGTTGATTTTTAAAACAAACTTTGCGTTCTAATTCTCAGTGGAGCGCATTAGAGTTTTGTTTGTAACAATTAATCCGCCTAGGGAGTATCTAAATTGTTTCGGCGCTTACTTTAGCCGCAAGGAAATCAATATACAAGCCGACGAGTCGTTTATGTCTTTGGTACATTCACATCATAAAATTGATCATCTTTTAATCGAGGGTATAGAATTACATACCCATCAGGTATCAAGATGTATTGGCAATTCGGTAGGAAAACAATACCATACTGCCTTCGGAGTTAGGATGTAAAGGTGTAGCATTCGGGTAGAAACCCTGCAGGAACTGACAATCAGTTTCCCACTGTCTTTATCGAGCGTTACAGAAGAAGCATTCAATATGAACATCATTTGAATAGATCTTGTATAATGTTGTTGTGTGTGGGGGGGGGGGGGCATCATGAATCTTGTGGTTTCAACTTCTACGCCCCTACTAAAATACATTTCTTTTCAGTGGAAAGTCTTTATCAAAAGTAAGTGTAGAAGTATAGCTCCTTTTTTAAATTATAAACCATTCAAATATTTTAACCGCTATAATCTCTATGGATGTTGTCAATAATCTTGAAAGAAATGTCATATAATAATATTAGTAAAATCAACAAAATTGAGATGAAAGAAAAATATAATTCATTCCAATCTCATGATACGGATTTGAGTTAAATTTCTCTTTATAAGTGAACATGCCTTCCTATATTTAATTCTCTTCTCAGTTTTTCTTCCATTTGCTATTTTTCCTTACCTAGCAACGTTCTGTTATCCAATATCTAATATTCACAATTATATATAATGTTCTCTCAGTAAATGTGTTTACTTATTATGGGCGTTCCCAACTTAAGCTATGCTTTTCGGGTTTCCGCCTCCTTCTATTATCTAAATTGTTTACTGTATACTCTATGTTGAAATCATTGTTACATATATTTATATATACATTGTGTTTCAAATTGTACCGTTGAGATGGAAATAAATGTTAATAAAAACAAAATACAAAAATCAATATGATTATTATGCCAGAATCATTATGACCAGTCAACAGTGTTGTGTTTTATGTCGGCCATTTTTTTAAATTTCAATTTTGACATCTTTTTATTTTACTTTTGATTGAGTTCAAGTCAATTTTTCAAATTCATACATTTCAAGGGACGAGAGCATAGACTTAAATGTGATTTGGACCCTGATGTAGACGACATTTGCCCGACTTGCCCCGGGCTAAGCTTTCGCTGTCTTCTCACTATTAACTGCGAGGGGACGACGATCCAACTTTTTTGTCTCATCGAGGACTAATTTCCCGCCAAAATTAGGTCTGCTCGGCCCCAATGTTGACATCAATATTAGCTTCACATGCATGCAAAGAAGTATTCATAAGAGAATCTAGGTGACAGTATTAACGTATCAAAAAACTAGGTAATTTGGGTCTTCATATGAAACAGGTCTTATTACTCGGTGCAAAGCAGCGTTTCGTTTATTTTGGGGGTATTTATTTCAGCATGTTATTGCTTTATTTCTTTTTTTTTCAATTCTTTATTCCTTTCTTTAAATCCTTGTATAATCAATCAGATGTTTCATCAAATTATCTAAAACATTCATTATAGGATATTGAAGTTAATATTCAATATTTGTTATACCCCGCATTGGTAAGATCTCAAAGAGATACTATTTTCGGGAGAATCTAATTCCAGTCTCATTTACGACGCCCCTGGCCGGTCGCATATAGGTGCCATTATGTAAATCTAGGCAGAAGAACCCAGTATGAGGGGGTAACGAGAGATGTTTTGCCTCGGGGAGTGTCGGGGCGCCTTCGTTTCTCCTGTCCGCTGGCAATGCGAACTATTTCCGATTGCAGACTTTGGCGCCCGACCCTACGTTACCACCGATTTTGTTACAGTTGACGCCATGTTCGTACGTGGCGCTCTGAGAATCGGTATGCGTTAATAATATACCGACGCCATAATTTATTGCGTATGTCTTTTTCTTCATAATGGTAGAAATATTAATGAAGGGGTGGATGGTAAATAGATGTTGGTTAAGGAGTAGAAAGTGAATTCCTGGAAAGACGCACTATCAGTTGAAATGCTTTAAATTCATAAAGTTGCAGAAATGAGAAACCTAAAATGTATTAACATAAAACTTTATATACTAGTTATACGAAATATTCATGGACATAGTAGACACCCTGGTAGACGTTATTTGAGACTGGATAATTACAATGATACAGCCCAATCTAGAGATGTCTCATTATCTTCCCTTTAAGTGAAATACATTTTCAAAAAATATACAAGTCCAATAAACGTTAACTTAAAAAACTGTGTGATATTGTGTGATATGAAAAAGTGGCGAAAAAACAAAGTATCTCATATTCTTAGATGAAATGCTCAAACAATAAGTGACAAAAAAGAATTAGAGAGGCGAAAACAATACACAGAAAGAAACAGACATAGTCAACATGACAGAGAATAAGAGACAGGTAAACAGAGAGAAAAAGAGAGACAGAGAAGGGAGAGTGGAAGAAAGAAGAGAGAATATGACAGATCAAGGGGGATAGGAGATAAAGAGAGAAAAATGTACAAAAAGAAAGAGAGATACAAACATACATTACATCTGGTACATCATGAGTAAAAGGTGTATAGTGCATGAGAGAAAAGAGAGGGAAGACGGAACGGGGAACGATGGAGAAGATGATGGAAACAAAATATAGCGTCGACCTTTAGACGCATTCGAAAAATGGTAAGATAATCTAGTGGACTGAGAGATAGATGAAAGGTAAAAGGGGAAATCAGTCATCCAAAAACGATCTTGAGAAGCGAGAAAGGAATGAAGAGAGGGTCGATAAAGTCCATTTCAATTTCAGTTTCCATGCATGATATTTTTAAAAGGATGCCATGCACTCGCCAAAATTACAATGCATATACATATATTATTAATATATTGATATGAGCCATACTAATTGTCTTTCGGTTATCAACACAAGTTTTCCTCCCTTGCTACAAATTGATAACATTTTAGCAATATCACGTATTGGTTTTATCGCCGGCAATTTGCTACCTAACTGATAGGTAGGCATTATGTTGATGTTAAATGTACCGAAACACCAAGAAACAAACTAATTTAGATTGATGTAAATAATATGCATTATACCTGACGAAATTACAAAGGTTACTGCTCTAACAGAAAGCTATTGAACAAATTGCCATTCAATGTCTTTTACCAATAACTCTGTAACCATATTGATAGAAATACAAACAACTTTCACAAGGAAACAACATTTTTATCTATACCGGCAGCGCATTAATCAACGTCTGACAACACTTTCTAATACCTTAGTCCCATACATAGCATTTCCAGGGCAGATGGGTTGATGCCACTCAATAGGCTTGCGGATAGATTTCTTGAAACATATCCGGGTGATCTTCTAAGATGGCTGATGTGACAAAGGAATGTTTTCTATAGATCGATGTGAAATAAACCCTGTAAGATAGGTTTCCCAATGCCTGGTTTTAATTAGGTCACTAAATATCAGAGATGTAGGTTTTGTAAGGAGGACCACTACAATATATACCCCAGTTACACCGACCACAGACCGACCAAAGACTGACCACAGACCGAAATGAAACTACATTACCACAGGTGGTCAAGATTTAATCAAAACGAACTCTATTTCAGAATGTTTCATACAGGGTATGAAATTAGCAATAACATGGGGGAAATCAACAGGACTGGTATATTTGATACAGGCCTACATGTACTTGCAAATTCACAAGTATACCAACATAATGGTTTAGGGATGGGTAGAGCATCAAACGGGTTGAAATTTGAATATAGAATTACTATTCAGCGCCAAGTTTCCATTTAGTGATGGTTACATGTATACAGGAGGATATGACGATGCGTTACCCAATCCTTTATGAATGTATTCCAATTCGCCAAAATTTATTTCAAATGTATATTTTTACATTTCCATCGGTATGTTTCAATTCTTTAAAAGAAAATTACGACATACACTATATTAATACAAACAAACCCATTACCCATCGCCTAGATCCACCCCCCCCCCCATTCTTACATCGTCTTTCACCTATGGCTACGCCCCTCCCCTAAACATGTCTGCAGGATACATTTATACCACACCGCTACGGTTACAATGAATATACCGTTCGCGCCACTCGCAGCTGTTGACATTTTAATCGCGTTGATTACAATTCATCATCTTCAGCTTCGCGTGACTGTGACGGGACCAGGGGTGTACCTAGGCACATTTTGAATTAAGGGGGGGGGGGCAGTAATGTAGGAAAACGTATGAACAAAATGTAGGAAAATGTAGGAAAACCAAACATATCCGAAATTTTCGCCGACAACGGCTCAAAATATAAAAAAAGTGCAATTACAGAAAGAGTAAGTTTTTTAACTACTGACGGTGGTTTATAAAAAAAAAAAAAAAAAAAAATCGTTTTTAAACTGTTACAACTAAAAGAAAAGGGTCGTTGATTACAACAAAAAAAAGGATAACAAGGGTTAAAAAAATAGCATACACGTTTATTAAAATTGCCCTCCAGATGATCCCACTATAGGTCCAAATTTATTAACAACATCGTCAAAAAAGATGTACCAAGAAGCTATATAAAGCCCTTAATTCCTTTTCATCTCTGAAACGGTTAAGATAGGCATTCATGTATTGCATAATATAATCAATAAGGTTTTTGCAACATAAATAGACTTGCAGACATAGTTTTTTTTTGTATTGGGAGGAGTTGAATCCACCCCTCCGCCCCTCCCCTCTCTCTTTATGGATTCCTGGAGATGGAGGTGAAGTATTTGGTACTGCTCTCATATAACACTAGCAGCTGGTAAAATGAAAAAGGAAACCAGCGACTCGAGAATGTTCAACTGGATATTCACTTTCTCTTCTTATCTTCCATATTACGCGGGAGATTCTTGCCAGTGTTTTAGATCATCTCATATACACAGTGCACTTGTTGTATGACAAAGTTCAAACGAGGAAACTTTATTTATTAAGAAAAGTGAGTTCACAACCTGCCGGGACCTTTCATACAGTAGCCTGTTTGCACTGTCGATTCAAATTGAGTAATTGTGAAATATTTGTGTTCCTCTTGTATTATTATATAGAAACTTTACTTTCTTCAGACTGTCTACGTCTCAGTCATCAAGCTCAGGGAAGAAAAAGAAAGAAACAGAATGTACTTCACCTATCTAGTTTGTAGCAATTTTAGGACTTTGTTTTTTACATACATGTAGATCTTCGAGTGCATAGCTTTACAATATAACATTTTTGATTTGTGTGTTTCCCTACACGTACCTTTTGATTGATGTATGGTCATGGCGGGGGAAGACGTGGTCAATTGATTATTATATTCTAAATAAACAATGTTATGCATAGTATAAGTTTAAATGCATACTATACTATACGTACCATGTACGGTCATACACATTCGAATATTTACCTTCTTTACAAATTCTCTATACGTCTCGAACATAAGTTAACATTTACAACCAATTGAGGGAATACGCCACGCTTTTTATTGTCTGCCGGCTAAATGCAATAGAGACGAGCTATTGGGTCGAAAAGGCGGATCTCTAATAACGCTCAAATTGGAATGACCTTTCGTAGAATGGAATATCACTTTATATTCATCCCATTGTGGGTCTACCTAATTGTTTTGTTTGCTTACCCCAAAACAATCGCAATATCTTCTTTACTTAACCGCTATAAAAAAAGACCACAATCCAAAACAAACGCAGACAACACGTGATATTAAAAATGGCGCACAGAATGCAAAAGATCTTCTTGTCAATAGGCCAAATCAAGAAGCATTGTTTACTGAAGAAGTTTTTTAAGTATAGAATGTAAGAGGAAAGAAAGGTTGGCTTATATCACTCAGATCACACGTAACTTGTAAGCAAACTAGTAACAGGTGTGCAAATAGAACTTAACCTCCAGATAATTACGTTTTTTTTCTTCTTCATTGTAATAAAAATGCTATTAATGAGTAAATTTGCACACAGTGCATACTCTCACTTTGCTCTGAAAAAAGTTCATGCATTAGCAGTCATGCAAAGAGAACTATATGGTGTTAACCTGAACACAGCTTCCAATACGTTGGATCATCATCTGCATCGTTCCAGAAAAAACCGGTCGTCGTCTTCTAAATTAACCCCTTTCATTACAAGTCAATTAACATGATTAAGAAAGCGATAATTAAGCCACCAGCATTATTACACTTGCCGACACGAGGCTAAGCAGGTCTTAATGAAGATGGGAAGATGTGAGGCCTACGGTGTATATCTTCCTAGAATAGAACCAAGTTTTCAAAGAGATATTATTTGGAGTGTTTACGGTTATCTGAAGTAGATAGGAAATTGTTTTTAAGAAAGGTATTTTACCAAATTAGGTGTTTTTCATGAATATAAATACACTTAAAGAATATTTGGGAAAGCGTATATATAAAAAAACATGTTCAAGTTACTTGTATGCTTTGACCCGTATTTCTAGTCCAGTTAATATCAGAAACATTGAATTTACATACTACACTAAATATGAAGAGTAAATCCCATCTCTACTTTTCATGTGACAAGGATTTTTTTCTTCTTCAACAATAATTAGATCGTCCTTTAAGAATTTTAAGCTATGACAATTACGTCACAAACATCACTGAGTAGTAATTTAAGATGCACACGGTAGAGGCCAGTTATAGCCATTTATTAAACACAAATAATTAAACGAATTTACCTCACGGGTCAACGAATACATGACTTGATAATGGTACTTATCTGAAGTCTATTGTCTGAAGGCAAAAACAGAAATAGATAATCCTAATTAATATGGTGATATGATTGACATCTATTGAAATATGAACACATTTAATTCTAAAAATGAAATTGTTAACAAAAAATCCTTTTTTTATGATTGTGTCTGGACGGTTTTCAAAGTCATCCGGCAAAAAGATAACTCATGCTGACTGGCGATTGTACACTATACACCACACATCACGATGTCGCCTCGATGTGCATGTAAACAAGCTATCGGAGAAATAGCTATTATTGATTTATGACCTCAGAGATACCATTAATCAAATTCCGCTTGCTCGAATATAGGTCGCTTATTTTATATTCGATGCACGTACAAGGCACTGTAGTTACCAATGTATACAGCGATAAAATTCCTAACTCGTTAATAATTCATGATATATATGGTATGTCTGATGAACTGCCGCAAAAAAGATAATGATCACTGCATTTAATGGATTTTCACCATCCATGTTTAGAAAGGGGTCTAACAGATTTCGTAATCAGGGAAAATTAACACTTCGATCATAACAATACGGTTATTAAAGTGTAGACATTAATGACAAAGCATTCAAGCTGGAATATTATATTGCGATACTATAACACTTTTTGAAATACATCTTGGGTTTTTTCTTCTTCAAAATGCACCATTAATCCACTCTTTTTATAGACATAAACTAGATCAGAGGGGGAAATAGCACCTAACCATGTAGCATGTCCGGCCGAAGAGAAGGGGCTTACAATTTCTATCATAAATTTTTTTCTCGATAAAACTAATCCAATAAATATTCATTTCATAATTCGCTTGAATGCACATGCATTAATTTTTCGTGATACCTATTTCCCAATAAAAACTTATGCCACATCGCAGTATCAATATACACTTACTTTAAATAGGCAGGTGAAATATACACGGAAATGCAATCAATTTTATGGTTAGTATTTCTCACTCCTGAAAATGTGTATGAACTCTCCTCTCCCTTCACCTCGCTTCTATTCTTCTTCTTTTTTCTTCATATAAACTTTTCTCCTTGTCTCCCTCATTTTTATCTCCTATCCAATCCTCTATCCCTTTCTCATTCTCCGTCCCATCTCCCTCTTCGTACCTTTCCTCCCTATCGTATTCTCCCCTTCTATTTCTATTTCCCCCAATCTATATCTTCCTCCCTCCCCTAACCATTTCTCTTTCTCTTTCTCCCTCTCTCGGTCTGTCTGTCTATCTCTCTCTTTCTGTCTCTCTCTCTCTCTCTCTCTTCCTTCTCCTTCCCACACTGTCTCCCTCCATTCTTGTTTTTAAAAATAAGATCTTTTTTTCTTATAATTTATGTCAACGGTCTTCTACGTCTATACAAATATATACGTTTCAATTCTCTTGTATTATTATGTAACTATGGAACACCCAGAGTGTATTTAGTATCTCTTTCTTTCTTGAAAACAAGAGTTTGTTTTGGGACAAGGATATCATGATAGTTCTATTCAGCAACATTAACGACGGCTTCAAATCGATATCTATTCAGTCACATTGATGAAATGTATTTTATGACCTCCTCTCACTCTCTCGTTTCATGAAAAATAAAACATTATCTCCAAAAACATAGTAAAGCTATCTCTCAATGAAGATAATAAGGAGGTCCCAAGAGTCTCGAACACACAGATAGAAATCAATAAATACAATTAAGAGAATGATGGGAGGCTAAGTGGAATAGTTTTCGAAAAAGGTGCCGGGGTCGTTTTATAGTATCATATTATTGTTGGCATTTTTTCTCGTCGTTTAGTGAAATGACTTTGATCGATTTTAACTAAATTTCGTGCATTAAATGGCCCCAAGAGAATCACTTGTCACTTCAAGTCAAAGCGTCAATCAATATCAACTCAGTCCGAAAGAAAAAGTCAAAGAATGGATATAGCCGAAAAGGGGTAAGATGTTTCAACCGCCACCAGGTTTTGATGATGAAAAGTTTTTATATTTTTTGTCTCAAATTTACACAGATGAACAATAATTGTGAGTTACCGTGATTCTGCTGGTATTTCTTTTACAAAATGTAAAGGGATAGACAAAATAAAAAATTGAGTCTAAATGTTAGGGGCAAAAATCATTCTCCTATGCAGCTTCTTCGAAATATCAGATTTGTCAAATTAATAGGGCAAGCTCTACAGCCTTTCAAAACATCCGACACCTTCAATGACCAAGAGCTATACAAGAATAGATTTCCATTCATGCTATCTTCCCTATAACAATATTTTAACTATATTTTGAAATAGATTGATGCACAATCTGAATGAGAATGACCTTCTCATAGAAAATTAGATGAATGCATGAAGTGGAAAAGATATAATTACATTTCACGGACATAGTAGATTGGGCGAAAAGGAATGAGTTTCTTTGTCTTGATCAGACTTGCTCTATTTCATGTTCGTTTCCTTCCTTCATAATTTGTGCACCCCCCCCCCCCCCAATGCTTTATTTTCAAACCGTTCCTTGACCCTCTTACCTACCATGCTTAAGACGAGACACGTCAAAAAAATTAACAAATCACCTGCGTCCCCTCAAGTTACTTGACATCTTTAAGCCAGACACTTCTATTTGTTTTTCTTATTTGTACTTCTCTGACATGTTTGTCGATTCTCAATGGATTCTATGAAGGCAATCCTGACATCATGTTTCAACTTAACGGTTAGTGTTGACTTCTTTCGTTTAAACATTAAATTATCTCAGAATGACTGAAGATATAGTTACGTCACGGTTTATTTTCTCGTGGACCTAATGAACAGAAGTACTAAAATATTTCCATGTACATGTAGGAGATTAGTCAGTATAGTTATAGTTAATCATTCTTTGAATGTAACAGCTAATTTTTTGCTTCCTTTTAAAGTTTAGTAGCCATCTCTCAATTTCACCCACCATTAAAACGCACATAGCTTTTAAAATGGTGTATCTAACATCTAATGTACATACAATACTTAGACGATAATATAAATCCTCCTTTTATTTGTTGATCACTGTTAAAATACTACCGCTGGGTCTCACACAAAAAGCTGCAATGACGATTTCTTTAAGGAATTCATGAGTCAATCGAAAGCAATTCACACCAACTACAACACAAGATAACGATCAAAAAGACGCAACAAAACTCAGCCATCAAAATTCATCATCATCCTTTGACACATGACAGCCGAATCGAAAAAATAGTGCAACTCTATTGAGTTGAAATGTGAAGATAATTGCTAACGAAACAATTACGACAATCTTGATCAATATCTTCACACCATCAAGCTAAGGTTACATTGCACGGGTTTGAGTATACATTACATCCTATCCGATAATCATGATATTGAGTCTTAGGTCTTTCTATTTACCCCCATCGCAGACACAATGGGTGTGGCGACCCCACACACTCCTCTACATCGTCAAGTGTTTTCAAACAGTAGCAATAACAATCATACATTATGACATCTGCATGCGCACAATTCCGGGGTATATCAACTTCTGTCCAACGTCTGGGCGTTTCACGGTAAAACAAAATGTGTAATGATACAATGCTATATTTGAGGGGAACTTATAGTATGATTGACATGGTCATTGACATAATTAGATTGAATTTGATATACACAGAGAAACAACTATAATTACCGTTGTAAACTTTTTTGAAAATGTTAGGTCTTGTAAACAGAAGTTGATGAATGTATCGTTTTCTTCTATTCTCTAAATTCAAAGGAAGCCTATATATACACTTGGCGCGAGGGCACTGGTATACCCTAATTAGTTTTTAATTAATAAAGTGAATTACTTATGATGTTTGTGCAATAAGTATTTCGGTCAATTTAATCAATTTACAACACTAGCCAGGTAGGATAGGGGGAGACAATGGGGCAATCGAGAACATTAGTCCACCCATCAATATTCCTTTCAAATGGATTGATTGTTAGCAAGACCTCATGGTCTTGGCATTTGCAACATCAAAGTTGTTGATGCGTATGTATACAAAGAAAAGATGTCGGTTAAGAAGATTAAACATACCTCTTTGGGTCTTACAATTCATGATGGTAGTTACCAAACAAAAACGAAAACGAACACAAAATATATACTGGCACCTTAAAGAATTTGAAATTGTATAAGGTATGAAAAGAGAAATTGTGGGTTGGTAAAAAATTTGAAGGTTCGACATGGGCACTGATTTTTGATCATTTGGATAATTAGTATTTGACACGAAACAAAATTTAATGACGGATTTCGAAATAGAACAAGTTGCTACCCACGATTGAAACAAACAGGTATAAAGCAAATACGCTAGAGTCCAATGCTACATTATGTGGTAAAAAGGGGCGCCTGGCGACAGAAGTGGGCTTCCTAATGCTCAAGAAGCACTTCAGAAAGATACGAAGGATTACATTTCACTCTTCAAAAATGAACAGTTTCTCATCGCGCCCCTCCCTTCTTAGTCTTCCTTATTCTCCATTAGGACTTGGGAGGTGTAAGACCTTTTTGTTGTTTGGACTAGACGAGGACCAGGGTCAGTGGAGCGCATCCCATTGTGATTTAGGCTTAAGACCTCCACCGGTCAATCCATCTTTTGTTCCTTTCACCAAGGAGATGCCAGCACACTTTGCTTTCACCTAGGACGCTATCTATTCGTATCAAAGCCACGCAGAAGAATGGGATGTCATAGACAGCTAATATTAGGGACTTTTAGATTCGCACGAAGACAATAGGTCTATGCTACGATCGACGTCCTGTTAAAGCACTGCCGTGAATGGAAGTACCACGTATCAGTCCACGCAAATCTAAAAGTCCCTACTGTCTTGTTTGCACAAACCATGAGAAGGTATTGTTCAGGTAATGGAAGAAGAAACCTACCAGCAGTGAAAGTGTTTGAGAACGGTCAAGGTAAAACGGTGCAGAGTCAATAACGACATAAGACTCCACCTAGGTATCTAAATCTTCAAAGACTCTTGGAGTTGTTTTGAGGGTTGGTGTATAGGTATCACTTTGACGCGATTTACTCAAGAAGCTTTCTTTCTTTTATGATCACTACCCTTCTCAATCTCATCTGCAAATATTCTGCGAATGTTTGTGAGGCTTCTTTTCTATTAAGTGCAAACGTTGGTAGCGGTTTGGTCAGTCGGCTTGTCCTGGAATATCATTTTGCATCCACCAAATTACACCGTTATTAAAGGTTTTAAGTCACAAAAAGAAACCTAATAGAATACAGAGTAAGGTAATTTAAGTTGGATACCTTCTCTTCGCAGAGGTTCTCCATTAGGAATACTAAACACAACGGTGTCGCAACTCGAAATATGGGCCATTAAGTTCTTATGGAGATCCAGATTTTATGTAATGATGTATGGAAATATCTTAGGATGAGCAAAGCAAAAATAATCATCATTATCATGTTTATACATCGTTGATTAAATCGAGGAGCAGTTTCATTTACAGATCTGATATTATTAACAAACATGAGAAATGTATACCATTATAGTTAGTTTCATGGACATTCAAGATACAGCACCAAATTAACGATAAAATTCCGTTCCACAATCCTTTGAAGGACTCCGACACACACCATTTGAAATGGAAGTAATAACAAATCGACATTGGCAGTTTTATAAAGTTAATAGCCTGATAGATGGTCCACAGAGTCTTAATATCCCATGATTCAAAGAATGCGCATGATTACCTATAGCCCATCATCAAAACAAAGCTAGGTAGAAAACCTATTGACTCAACATCCCCTACCCCCCCCCCCCCCCCTTCCCCTCCATCTTCATTACCGGATGATGATTTAGGGGGCACACTCAGCCCCTCCCCTGTTTAAAAACACAATTCAAATACTCTAAGTGCACGAGACCAAAAACTGCACTATGGGTTTGTGTAATTTTTCGGCACTGTGCCTTAACCCCTTTTGCAAAACCTTTAATGCACCCCTCCCCATCCCCCTCCCCATCTGCATCTTCTGTTCTATGCCTGATGTTGGTTTACAGCTGCTGGTATAGAGTAATAACAAGTGATTACCGACTTGTTGGGCTTGATTAAACTTTGGGTCGAACTCGGTGAAACGAAACACAGGAGCAATTTCGTCCCGTAATTTACGTTGCAATATTGGCGCGTAATTGCATGAAGGATGGCCGCCATCTTGGAATGAGTTATAGATAGAGAGATAGGGACTGATCTCGAGAGATGATGAAGAAGGAAAAAGAAGAGGGAGGTTGGAATATTACTCCCCGCGGCTAGCATTCTTGGTAAGATTGAAGAACTGATGAAGATAATTATCTGGTGGTATGGGAGGTTTGATCACGCTAAGGCTGTGATGCAAATTGGTTTCGATTGGCCAATTAAGTTTGCATTTGGCAATGAATGATAAACAAAAAGCTATTCCTCTTTCACATGTGCCCGAGCAGATCTCAGAAGAAATCTACTGTTTACACTTCTCCATTCCCCGCCACAAGAACATTTGGAGAGGCTCTAGAAAGGAAATATGAAGTGGTACTTGAAGATGTTATAACATCACTCCATAAATGGGGGCGATCAGACTAAGCAAGTAGATTTTTAATGCTAAAGGGTAGAAGGAAATTTCATTCTTGCTATTGCATTTTATAGTTATGATATGAGAGAAATAAGTTGCGTCAGTTTAATTTCATCTTTTTCTTGTTAAGTAGTTCTTCTTTCTGTTTTTCTTCATTTATCTAATATTGTTTTATTATTATCATATTTTTAAAAACTTATTTTACAATTTATTCCTATCTATTCCAATATATTCCTCCAACTGCCTCAAGTGGGGAAATCTTGTTTCAGTGCATGGCCATTGTGATTACTTCAATCGCTGTTTTTGCTCAGGAAGCTGGCTCATAAAATCAATGTTAGACATCAATATTTAATTTCTTATACGACCATGAAAATGGAATGAAATTACTGAATAGATGGATGAATAAATAAATGAACGAATGTATGTACGAAGGAATAAATAATATATGCCAAACTACTTTAGATTGAAAGGAAGCATAATAAAGTTGTTTCTACTGCCGATTGTAATCGCAGAGTTCAATGGACCTTTACACATCCACCCGGCTACATGACTTATGATGGTAAAACGAGAAGTGAAAGGAAATGTGCCTTTTGTGATCCTTTTTTATCCAATTATCGAAAGTGAGAAACGCTTCTCTCATACTGAATGAACCGGGGAGGGCAGTGGGTTGAGCTCGAAATAAAAAGTGAATTCAGATGTCAGAGAAAAAGACGAGGTAACAAATGAACAATGGTAATTGATACAATGCACACACAAAAACGTGTCAGAAAGACATGGCGGTCTTGGGGGCATACTAATTGACAAATCAATATCCCCAAATGCATTTTGATAATTCGCTTTTTGAATTACACGACTGTATTATCACAGGAGCTACATGGAAAAGATGTTAATTGTTATTTTACAAGGAATCGATATTTGGAAAGGTATAGCCGGCCTATAAATTGACATCGAAAATGACAGAAAGTGGAGAGAATGCCCTTTAAAGCAGAAGTGACAGGTTATTTCATCTAGAGGTGTCCCTCTCGACCCAGGTGCAGAGCACCTAAATGGGTGCCTGATTATATTTATGTATTGTAACGTACTCCGCGGTGATCACAAGCCCCTTTACCCATTGCTAGATTTATTGTACCATAACGGAAGGAGCGAACAACTAAATAGGTATACAATTAGGAATGAACGTGTGAGAGGAAAGGAAAGAATGAGAAAGATCTATAAAACGAGCGATAAAGATACAGAAACAGGGAAAGAGGGACAGAGGAGAGGGAGAGAAAGTGTGAGAGAAATAGAGGGAGAAATAAAGAGAGAGTTAGAGAGAGAGAGAGATGGCTTATAGGGAATGAGCATTGAGTCGTGAAAGGAAATATTGAAAGTGACAGTTTAGTACTACACTGTATAACTGAGACAACGAAATAATTTAAATCAAGGCATGGGGGAATACAGGGGCAGCAACGAGAGAAAGAACATCATCTCCGATAAGATGACCTAAAACTAAACAGACTTTTAGCACGTGTAAAAAGACGATAATGGCGGTTAGCTGACAGTCGATGAAGTGAGGTGATCGAGGTGAACACTTACAAACGTGGCTTTCGTTTCTTCTTTTGATGTAGGCTCATTGAATTATTCCAGTTCGATACATCTCGGGTCACGGCTATAGGGAATGGGTAAAACAAGGAGCAATGCACTGGGAGGGGAAGGGGAGTGTGAAGGCAAGGGCGAGGAGAGATGAGGGTGGACATGGTAGTGTTGAGGGAGGGAAGGGAGGAGGAGGGCCGAGGGCCGAGGGAAGGAGAGGGGAGGAGAAGAGAGGGGAGGACAGGGTAGGAGATGGAGGGGGTATTAGACATAACCTCGTTGATAATCATGATTCGGAATGCCTGGGGATTCGAATACACCTCCACATTTGGTAGAGACATCGGTTTTTAGTATCACAGAAAGCCACTTTTTAGAGATAAAATGTGTGGGAATAGTGGGCTCGGGTCCCAGCTGCATTTCAATGGGCATGGTATATTGATCACGACAGACACATCTATACGTATAAACCAATGATCAAACTTGAATATTCATAAACACAATACGGAATTATTATATGAAGGTTCCGTCTCTAATGCACATGATTAAATTACAAAGTCATGGTTTAAGAGGTTATGTTTACGACTACATTTAGTCATCTACTATGGATATGAAACAATTGGACAAAAACTGTACCCTATACTAATATCCACAAACATAATATTTCTCTCTTACACCTACACCATCACTCTCTTTCCCTCTGTTTTCATCCATCAACCCCCTCATCTCTCTCTCTCTCTCTCTCTCTCTCTCTCTTTCCCTCATCACCATCTTCTTCTTCACCCTCTTTTCAAATACCTTACAAACTCTCACAACAGGTAGACCTAGAACAGGTGAATTTAGCCAATGGATTTTTAGGGAGCACTGTTAACAAAAGCGGTATTCTGGTTGCCCCATTCTACTACACTTTTCCACGGTTCCCCCCTCTCGATTAACATCTCCCTACACTCCTTTTCCGCCGCCCTTGTATGTGTTGGGTGGGTGCGTGTATGCGGCTGGAAGGTCTAATGGAGAAAGGTGCTCCTGTGGAATAATTTCATTATGAACCCGTAGAAGGTGTGTGTGTGTTCAGGAGACGCAACACCAAACATCTATCACATGCATTCAACCGGCTCTTTATTTATGACATTAATTTACAAAACTCGATTACACCTTTCGGGCGGTATGATGGATGCGGGGATGGATGATGGATGAAACGTAAAGAGATGTGCGATGTACTTTAGGAGTGATCGTCATATCACAGACCCCCCCCCCCCACACACACACACACACATTATTATAGAAACAATATCTTTAATATTGATGCTTTCCGATGAAATTAGTATAGGTCAAAATATTGCTCATGGACATACAAAAATGTCCACACCAAGATAACAACAGCTTTCATTTACATAAGTTTTGTGGTAAAACAAAACAAAACAAAGCAAACAAACAAACAAAACAAAAGAAAACCTACACAAACAAAACATAAACAAACGCGATAAAAAGGGTCCTATAAAAACTTCCTTTGGGGCTGAAGTGAACATGCTGAATGTGATTATTGTATCTGGTATTGCAAAGACGTCATGCTGGCTGCACACAGAGATAGCACTTAGAAGTCATTATACCATGCTAATACAAAATCGAAGACGCGCGAAGATGGGGCATTAATAAGAGACAACATTGATCAATCTCTTTTTCACGGATGAGGCTATGAGAGTTACCAATGACATGCGCCTTAATAATTGCCGTTGGAATAATGATATCTACATTCGATGTATCTCATGTTAATAGTATCTTCCATCTATACCTTTCTCGTATAGATATACATATACAAACAAAATACGACGGAATTACAGTATAGAGCGACTGGACATGAACGCATGAGAGCCTTTTCTCGACATTCTGTTCGTACCAAAAGATTTTATCAACAGTTAGATAAGCCAAACACAAGGGAAGCCAAAAATGTGTTTAAACAACATGAGATAAATTTAATGTAAAGGGACGTGGCGTGTTGGAGTGATGAACAAAAATCAAGTACCATCATCCTTGACCTTACGGTTTGTAAAACATTTACTTCTCTACAATGCAGAAAAACTCATGCACTCATGGAATGTTATAAAATCATGCATGATTCATTTGCATGACTTGACAGCGTTAGCACATTGTCAGGGTTTTTATTCCATAAATATTTTCGTTTGCTATTTTACATAGCACTAAAAAGATAAAAACATAATCATATTTTCTCATCATCTCATGTTCGTATTGAATAGCATCTGAGTCGGGAGACATTCACACTATGGGACCGTCAATGCCAAAGCAGCAGTGGCATTGCTTGATCATTGCTTTTTTCAAATAAGGCATGTTAGACGCACATGAAGCGTCATTTATTTGGCGTAGGACTACGTCAGTGCCTGGCGCTCTCTTTGAATGTATCATGACTTTTGAGGGTACTTTTGAGGTTTCAACAATAATGGTTGAAATATTAATACATGTATTTCAAGCATCGCGTCGTTGACTTAATGGGCTTAAATATCTTAACATGCTAGATTGGCGCAAGTTATTAACGCAGTCCAAATGACGCAACGTGTAATGTGCAACTGGTAAAACGTTGTTGACTCAATGGACATAACATTATAATACAATCATATTGTACTTGTACATGTCCAAGACTGCGTACAAGTTAAAAGCCATTGCGCTGTACATAACATTAATCATCCTTGACGAATTATTGATCGATGAGTATAGAGAACAGAGGGGGAAGGACATCTACAGAAAGAGAGTGGAGAAAGAGAGAGAGAGAGGGAGGGATGGGTGAAGGACATTTAGAGAAAGAGAGTGGATAAAGAGAGAGGGGAGACAGAGATAGAGGGGTTGGGACTTGGGAGAGAATGTATGGAGGACAGAGAGAAAACACACCAAAAGACAGACAGCTGAAGAGAGGGGAGACGGGTGAAAATATATTGGAGAAATAGAATGGGTAATACATAGGAGAAAGGAAAGGGAGATGGGAAGAAGTGGAAGTAGAAGAGGATGTAGAAGAAGAAGAAGAAGAAGAAGAAGAAGATAAGGTGAAAAGATGAAGATGATAATGACGAAGAAGAAGTAGAGAAAAAAGATGAAGAGAGATTATGTAGGAGCATCTCTGGTATCAGTTTTCAGAAAACAGTGGAAGGCGAAAATTAGAATATTCTGATAATAATATTTGTAAGTAGAGAGATGTGAAAGGGAGAGGTGGAGAGAGAGAGAGAGAGAAAGAGGGAGGGAGAGAGAGAGAGAGAGAGAGAGAGAGAGAGAGAGAGAGATGACAAATAAAACCTGTTACCACGGCAATCAGTCTCAAACTTCAAAAGAACATCATGCTCTTATGGATGGAGGAGGAAAAGATAAAAGAAGCAACATGGCTCCAATCAATGGTCAAGAGGAGAGTGATGTTTGGAAACATTAATGGTTTGCTAAATGTTCGGTCACTGTTTATGTTTGTCCATTAAGTTGAGTATCAATTACATAACGCATTTTAAAAGAGGAACTCTAATCCTATAATTGAGCATGTATAATCTAGAGTGTCAAATTGTATTGGTCCCAAGCGTGTACATTTATGTTGGACCTCATCGAAAATTGCTCTTATGTAACACATTGATATAAATGCTATGGAATGAGCTTAGTTTTGAGAGTGATGCTAGGGAAAACGTATGGTGAACACTTTAAATTTTGAGTCAGAAGAATAATTACATGTATATAAATCCAAACTTAATACCATACACTAACATAGCTTCAAAGCTGTAAATTATACAAGGTGAAATAAACAAGAATAAAGTCTGCAAATTACAACGATAAAAATACAATGTTTCCAGGAGGTATCCAGGAACTCCACACGAACACGATGATGCCCTTTGCCTAGCTCTCAAACCAAGCCAACCTTGATGTGTCTTTTAATAGTTTCGTTAATTGTACAAATTGAAATAAAATCCTGATGTGATCATTGATTGTATTGATTCCAGAAAGAACTATTAAATGATCAAAATATTTGTATCTTTGCATGAGATACAATTTCGAAAAATGTTTAGGTGTAAACCCCTGTTTTGTTTTGTTTTTGCATTAAGTAAGATTAACATGATGTGGTACCTGAAGAATTAAACGTTTCTTTTGAATAATATGACAGTCATAATTATATCGTATCTCGAATAATATTCAATTTATTTGCTTCGGTCAATAACTTAACAGAAGTTGATCCATCAATTCACTTGTCTTATCCCTGACCATTGCAGCGCTAACAGAACAAAGTCAGATGCTTCATCACGTGATTGTGGTTAGTAGGACTATCATTGAAGAAGGCTTAAAAATGACCTCTTGTGGCTTTCACTTGTTGTGGTCAGAAAAAAACATTTCGATTCAGACGCCATTGACGTCAACGCTCTGACTGTGTAAAGAATCACAGACGCAGTTCATTTAATTAATCTTTAAATTCATTTTAGCATCTACCTGAACAAATGAACTCATTTCAAATTAATTATATTATTGCACGAGCACAAAGCCAATTGACGATTTTGTTCTTTCCTCATAAACACATTTTCAAGGGCGGTTTACTTGAAATCGACTGCGTTAAAAAAAAAAAAAAAAAAAAAAAAAAAAAACGAAACAGAAAAAAAAGATTCGAAGAAAAGGGAAAGAACAAGATCTCTTTTGAACATCATATAATTATCTAAGCAAAATATTCTTCGACTGATCGGTATACACTCTTTTTTCCACGGAGTCAAATTTCACTCTAAATGGCGTCAGCTGGGAGTCAACTCTATTCCGAGTTAAAGTGAAACGGATTTCGAATCAATTTGACTCGGATTGTGTGGCATCAGCTGAGAATTGACTCAATTCAGAGTCAAGATGACTCCTTTTCCGTGTCAGTTTAACTAGGAATAGAGTTGACTCCCAGCTGACGCCATTCAGAGTGAAATTTGACTCCGTGGAAATAAGAGTGTAGCAAGACCACCAATTGGAGAATGTGACGGATTGTGTGTGTTTTTGTTTTTGTTTTTTAGACTAAAACATATTTCTGTTCCCATGTTTTGCTCAACGGCCTTAACAGTAAATTCCAAAAGTTAAGCAAATTTAATTTAAAAACTGGAAATTATTGGAAATTACCATCAACCTTTAATGTCTGTACGGGTTGTATACAGCTTCGTATATGTACGTACAGTAATTACTCGAGGTATCATATGAATATTGATTAGTGTCCATGTGCAAAGTGTGTCTGTCGAGATATCATTTTGCAACGTGACCACAAAATGGAAACGACAGTCGGCGGTCAACACAACAATATTTTAAAGGGAAAGTACACCCTGACATCAAGTTAATTTCAATAAACGTAGAGAATTAAAAAATATATACATGGATTGGCGAAAATGGAGGAAGTTGCGAATGTATTCATTCTTTAATTTGTTATTTCTTTTGTAACGATCAAAGGACATAAGATTGTATTTATATTTGTATTGCTTGATTCTTTATATATATATGGTAATTCTGCTTTTGCATAATGTAAATTTTGTTTTTGCATCATATAGGGAAAACATTATGAAAATAGTTCAGCCATCCCGCTGCGAAAATTTTTTTTAAGAAAAATTTAAACTTAAATCTTCAAATCTTCTTCACTTTTCACTGAAAAGTAGTTTCTCGTATATTCTACATTCGTTTAAATTACTATATTGATCGGGTTGGATTTCCCCTTTAATTAAAGCTGCCCACCATGCATCTCTAGCTGATTGAATCAGCTGTCAAGGGGATGCGAAGCTTTTTACCTCGATTCCACGAGACGACTTGGTGACCATTATTAGACAATACACAGGACAACGTTATTGATTTAGAGAAAGTATGCCGGGTTGTGCAATCATATCATTATTGGGATGTACTGGTATTCACTCTCTTTCTTTTTGTTTACCCTTTAGTACTTGCTAATACAGTTACGTAAACTACTACCATTATCACCATCATCACACTGACATTCATAAACATCATCAGTGCTGAAATATTCATCACCAATCATCACCGCCACTATCCCCCTCGTTGTACTTTTATTAACCCCCTCTTCCTTTCTCTCTCTCACTCCCCCCCTCTCTCTCTCTCTCTCTCTATATATATATATATCTCATATGAGCTGAAATACCATAATTAAATTTAAAAGTGGAAACTTATCAGCAGGAAATCACATAAATATCCCAAACTCTTGATTTACCAGAGAAAACTGTCAAGACCTTAATCACGATTACATAATAATTATACATTTTGCTCAACATAGTTTTTTGGGTAAATCCTTTAATTTATTAATGATGTTCGATTGTAAACTAGATTCCCCCAAATAATAATGAATCTAATCTTGAAATGAATCTGGCTGCATTACACCAGTCATCCATGTCTGACAACTTCTTTTCATTGTGTTCCTCAGAACAAAGTTTGAAGCTTTGCGATCAATAACTAGCTTTGTTGAAAATACAGTATGTGGTTTAAATTCCAGTCTGTGGTGAAAATTTCATTAGAACTGAGCTGACTAATTTACTCGTGTATTGTTCGGTAAACAAAGCAAATCAATAATATGATTAAGTTGTGATACCATTGATCAATATTTTGAAGGATGTATTCGGTATTAGGTCATGTAGACAGAGAAATAGTTTATAAGAAGCTGAGTTATTTCAATTTTACGCCTTTTAACTTTTGAATCATTATTATGGGGCTTATTATCGTGCGGGACTTTTTTTCGGCAAGACTTGATTCATATTTCAGTTCTTCGTTTCTACGACATGTACCATAATCATTATTAATACGAGACCCTTTGGGATTATTTAAAGCTCTGCGAATTGAATTGGAGCGATTTCCCTTAAATTCAAAAACTTATTCTAAGAATGCATCTTTTTTTCATATAAGAAATGCCTGCCTGTTTGGCTATGTTTATAGTAGGCTATCAAAACAATACTTGCTTGCTGTTTTATAAAATTGTATACACAATTGTACGTTACAACATTGAAATGAATTGAAGGGCAACAAGTCTTACCTGTGATGTTCATGATGATATAAATCAATGCCGTGTGCAACCACCACATGGTCATGGTTTTCATCGTCACTGCCATCGTGGTCAACGATCACCGTACGTCTCACTCACAAAAATGGCTGCCACAACCAAGTAGAGTACATCCACGGGGACAAACTTGTCATTAGACTTGTATAAGGTAAACCTTCGATTGTTTTTTTTCCTTCCTCTAGCTTGAAACAGAGTATCCAAGAAAAGATGTTAAGAATCCCAAGACGGTGATAGCGATTCAACGTTGCCGGGGCCGTAGCGGGTGTTTGGTCGTGCTGCCACCGTACTCTGACACCGACACACTTTCGCTGTATAGTGATATAGGTGATGATGATAATGATGAGGGTGATAATGATAGCACATGTATCGAGTTACCTGGTGGTCAGTAACCCCGGGGTAGGGTGAGACTTATCCAGGCCGAAGTGTTATCCTAGCCCCCACCCTAGTGTAAGATCACACACCGGTTGTTTCTGCTCTCGGCGCCGCGATTTCACCGGAGATGCTTGCTGTCTCCCGCTCTCACACTTCACAAGAAAAAGGGTCCTTTTAGAAAATAGGAAATAAATCACGTAGAGAAAGCTTCCAAACGAAATTCAAAAGTACCTTTCCTGAGTTCGTTGAAGAAATGACTATTCATCCCTGGAGAATGCATCTTAGTGTTGTTATGATATTAAAAATAGAAGTCATGTGTCCTTGGTGATTCAAATCCCTCGGCCGCTTCAGACTGGCCGCCAGTGAATACACGCAGCAAGTGCGATAACGTATCCATGTACGTGAGGAGTCTCCGCTGCAGAAATCCTCTAATTGTTCGTGCTCAGCACTGCATCATCCCACCTCGAGGGGGCGGCATCCAACATTCCTCTCGGCACTAATCTTACCCCACGCAGCTACCTCTTGTGCTTACCCGGCTTCCTATATCAGAATATTTTTACCCTTTTTATTATCATAATTGATCTTGAAAGCATATAGTATCGCATCCACTAAGTGCTAATCGGGAATGAGACTTCGCAAAGTCAGAATTAAGAGTCTGCAACAATGCCGGTTAATATTGAACTGTAAATTTGACTTAAAAATCCGCGTTTCAGTCAACATCGGATGTTTCTATCTCGTGCAAATTGTGATCCCTTTTATTTTAGCATTAAGTGTTATAACATTCGTTTAATAATTTTCAACCTCTGGAACATTTTCTTAAGTGACACAAACTCACTAAGGGTCCTTAGCCCCATCGCTGGACCTATCACAAAGTACAAAGCCATGAACTCGAATAGGGGCTCTCATCTCTCCTCACCCCGCCCCATTGACACCCTTGTAAGTTTTTGGTTTTGTTGAGGAGGACGGAAGTTAGTTTTTAGGGGATGGTTATAGTCAAAGTGGGCAGTTGTGCTATGATTGAGGAACGTCGTTCAACAACAACGACAACAACAACAACAACAAAAATAACAAAAACAACAACAAAAAAAATAACAAGAACAGCAACAACAACAAGTAACTGAAAAATAAACCTGTAGGAAGATAAAACAAACAATTATGTAAAGATAAATTTGTTAAAGGGATCCGGTAACTTTGTCTCAGATTCTGCAATGCTAATTATTAACCTTTAGGTCAATTAGGAACCCCATGACTTTTACAAGCCGATCGCCTGTCTGATTATCAAGATATTTATGATTGGAGATCGAATCCAAATTTTGCGCTTTCATAACACTACAGTCTATTGTGGAAAACGAGTATGGTAAAAACCGGTCACTCAAAGATTTTTACTTTTTTGAGGGTTTTTTAAACGCGATTTTTTTTTTAGGGCTTCAATATAACACCATATCGCAGTGCATCTCAGATTTAACATTGTTAAACGATGCCTTACAGCTTCGCTTTTACGTATTGCCTTAAAACTGATGGTTTCAAAGAATAAATTGGTGATTTGGGTTATCAATTGACAAACTTTTTCACAAAACATTCATTTTAAATTTACATTTTAACGTTTGATATGGTCACCTTATCAAGTTACAATTCAAATTTCCAGGGCTGCCATACATGAATAGCAATTTCCAAACCATCACAGTAATGGTATCCCAATAGTTCGCTCAGTTAAAACGAGTGGGCAAAGTCCCCCCTTTGAAATATCTAAAATGTTGACATTAAAACGCTCTATATTACGTCATATTTCCGTGCCCTAAATTATAAAAAGAAGGGGGGTGGACTGAAACAGCTTTTTTTTACATATAGATTCGAGAGACCCGAAGTTTTATAGAATTTCTTTATGTAATGTTTGCGCCATCATTTACATAATTACTGTATAATAATATTGATAATTTATTCAATAGGTTAGTAAGCTTTTGCAAATTAAGTAAACCTAGTAACGGCCAGAGGCGATAGAGCCGGGCAGGGCCCTCACTTTTCAAGTACCCCTAAGTGCCACTTTTTACATAGGTGCCCCATTTTATTTCAGATAATTGCCCCTTTTTATTTCAAACTAGGTGCCCGTTCCACATTCTAATAATTGCCTCTGAACACCTTTGATAATTGCCCCTATTCAAATATGAGAGGTTCCTATTTTTACTTTAACATGTGCCCTTTTCTTGTGTAATAAGTGCCCCTTCCCCTTCTGATAACTGCCCATTTTCATCTTTGATGAGTGCCACTTCTCATCTCTGAAAACTGCCCTTTTTTTTTAATCAGAGCCACATTTCCTTCCCGTTTACGCCCCTTAGGACACCTCTAATAGATGCCTCTATTAAAATCGTGTAGGTGCCCCTTTTCTTTTGTAATATGTGCCCCTTTCCACTTTCACACCTGTAATTTTATGTGAGATCCCTATTTCAGGTACAAAAAATGCCCCTATACCATCTCTGATAAGTGCCCATTCACCTCTTTTCAAATCTGAGAAATGTCCCTTATATTTTGACAAGTGCCTCTTTTCCTTTGTATGCCCTCTTTTCATTCTTATAAGTCCCCCTTTTCATCTCCGATGAGTGCCCTTATTACAATTTTAGAGGTGCACCCCCTTTAAATCTGTAATAAGTGCCCCTTTTCATCTCTTATAAGTGCCCCTTTTATTTTGACACGTGCCCCTTATCCTTTCTAATTAGTGGTATTTTTCTTCCGACAATTGCCCCTTTTCCTTTTTAATAAGTGCCCCTTTATCGTTCTCATAGGTGCTTTTTCATCTCTGATGAGTCCCCCTTTTACTTTTACATGTGCCCTTTATCTGTTCTAATACGTTTCCCTGCTCCTATGGATATGTGCCACCACATTTACTTTCACCATAAAAATGTAATCGACTAAGAGCAATTTTTTTTCTTTAATTTTACCCAAAGTTTGCTCACTACGCTCGCTTGCATTTAATGTTGATATAAGTATGTTTCTTACTAAGGCTCTTTTCAGTCAGTCATGATTAGATTGTGTTTCAGACCCCATCGGGATTGTTTTTTCCTCTTTATAAGATGTAATATTTCGCACTGCGACCTCACAAATCTTAACCTGTTTGCTCACCCACTTCCCTCGGTCCCATATAAATATTCAGACCATTACACCAAATTATACCAAAATTAGTATATTTTCGTTTTGAGGTTTCCCTTTGTAGGTGCCTCTTTTCCAAGAAAGTGCCCTTTTTCGTTGGTGCCCCTCCCCCCCCCCCCCCACTTTGAAACACGCTCCCCGCCCTTGGAAGCAGCAAATATAAACTTTAACAATCGAGTTCAATATTGCATTCATAATTACACGCAAGGACCAACTGCAGTCCTGACTGTAGTTTTTTCATTTTCGGTAAATAATATCATCAGGGTAGGATATACTTTTGTAGACGCATGCTATTTTTATTTTATTTATTAAATACTTAACAATTGAAGTGGTTCTATGATGGACTTATCAATAGCGGTCACTCGAACTATATTTTAGACGTTTGCAGTTGGAGAAATAAATAAATAAATATGAATTAAAAAAAAAAATCTAAATTATTGGGGTCGTCTTTCACAGTAAGTCTAAATTTTCGGCGGGGTACCCAATAATGGGGACACCATGTGTCGTCGTCGTCGTTGTTGTTGTTATTATTATTATTAGCATTATTAGCATTATTAGCATTATTCAAGTTTTCCCTGTTTGCTCATGATACATGTGCTCTTATGAGTAACAGTAATATACAAATGCTTGTCCCATAAGTAAACAGGGAAATTTCAATTTTGTTTGTTTGTTATGGTTTAAAATAAATAAACTTTCTTTGAATGTTACTAGAACAAGTTATGCCATCTTTAGTTCAAGGAACATAAAAGTGGAAAGTAATAATTTATTACCTTTCGTTATTGATTATCTCCTTATGTCCAATTGGAAACATGTAAGATGTTGCAATTAATGAGTCTTTGAACTGAATGTGCATAAATATATTCGAAATTCTAAGACTCTTGCAAAATATATTGGTATCCTCTCTAACTTAAAATTTATATTCATGCCTAAAGTAATGTTTTTAATATTCTTTACAATAGCCTTGTTTTACCACATAATACAACTACATTTTAGTTCTGGAAAAAAAAGAATGTTTTACAGAAAAAGTCTTTAAGAAATATAACAAAGTTACAAATGCAAAGTCCAAGTAGGCCTCAACCACTTTTTAAAATTTAAACAGATGCAAATCTCGCTTTAAACGGTTTGATTATATTCAACACTGTAATTTGTATGTATACTTCGGAATACCATGTTACAAGTATTTTGCATTTCGGTGTCCTAGCCATAATTTGATTTACTGTTTGAAATTGATATACTGTTATTGTTTTTATTTAAATGTTAATTTAATTTTGTTTTTAGTTTGTTGGGGCCCTATTTATGAGGAATTTGCTTCTTTGTGGTCCTGGCCATATATTTGCTTTTGTATTTTATAAGTTTTATTCTATTTTGTGTTTTGCTTTTACATGAAGATGGTTTAATAAAATAAAAATCAGAAAAATTGATCATTATTATTATTATCATTTTTTGAAACCGTTGTTGTTGCTATTGTTATAAAGATGTGAGCCCAACCCCGAGCCCAACCCCAAGCCCAACCATTTGGTGGTGAGCAAAAACCGGGAAAGGAGCATTTGTATTATTTGCAAACTGAAATTCTGATCACTTTGTAACAGGGGCGTACGCAGGATTTTTTCAAGGGGGGGGTTTTAAAATATTTTGCTCCCGAAAATTTGAAAATCGCGCCGGCCGAAAAGTCGCTCAGTGGGGGGGGGGGGGGGGGGGGGGGGGGGGGGGGGGGGGGATGTAAGCGGACACTTTTTTTTTTTTTTGGTCTCGAAATTTCAAAATTTGACATTTTTCTTCGTTGGGGGGGGGGGGGGTAAGGTCACCTTTTTTAGGTTAGCCGTGGGTATAATTATTATTCTTTTTTTTTTTTTAAATAATAAAAAAAACAAAACAAAAAAAACAAAAAAACCAAAGGGGGGGGGGGGGGTTTTAGGTTTTTTTAGGGGGGTTTACACACATAAAAATACCAAAGGGGGGGGGGGGGGTTTGAACCCCCTAACCCCCCCCCCTGCGTACGCCCCTGCTTTGTAATATACTTTTTTAGATATACCATTGATGAACGTGACAACATTTGAATTAGTTTTTTGAAACTTACACGTATGTTAGCGGACACTTTTTTTTTTTTTTGGTCTCGAAATTTCAAAATTTGACATTTTTCTTCGTGGGGGGGGGGGTAAGGTCACCTTTTTTAGGTTAGCCGTGGGTATAATTTTTTTTTTTTTTTTTTTAAATAATAACAAAAAAAAAAAAAAAAAAAAAAAAAAAAGGGGGGGGGGTTTTAGTTTTTTTTAGGGGGGTTTACACACATAAAAATACCAAAGGGGGGGGGGGTTGAACCCCCTAAACCCCCCCCCCCCTGCGTACGCCCCTGCTTTGTAATATACTTTTTTAGATATACCATTGATGAACGTGACAACATTTGAATTAGTTTTTTGAAACTTACACGTATGTTAGCCAACATTATGGGTATTTTTTGTAGTATGTGTAATATATTTGAGGGTGAGTTTGCATTCACCAGAAACTATTTTTACATACTTGTATTATGTATTTCGTCATTAGCAGGCATTATGATGAGTATATCCCGGGGAATATATGCCCCAAAAATATATGAAACAGCATGCTACCTGTTCATCAATCATTTATTGCTGCTAGTCTATTTCTAGTACACATTGTTGTGCTTTCATTGTTTCTTTGCTGTTTATTTATTATATTCGAACAAAATATTGATGACTGAAATACATGCCAATGCCACTGATCTCTGAAGTCACTTTTGGACGGTTTGAGGGAAGTGCCTGTAAATGTGATACAAATACGCATGCGTCAAAACCCTCTTGTCCGAGCATGCGCAATGTTCTTCACATCTCATAGCTTAATTCCAGGCATATTAGATAATAATTTTGTATATTTTTTTGTTCACTTATGGCCGCCTTTCAACAAGCTCTTGTTAAATATATTCATATTGGTTTATTGCTGAACTGCAACAATAATCAGTCAATACGAAACTTAAAAATCCTGATTTAGTTATTATTGAATACAATTATTAAACTTTAGGCCCATAAAATTAATATGCGAGGAAGAAGACCATTATTTAATACCAGAGTAATGATTCATTTAAGTTTAACATTTTAAGTTATTTTCATATCATATTATTATATCAGTAAAATAGATGACTGGGTCCATTTTTAAGCTGCTCGGGCTGCATTGCATGCTCAATGTAGTTAATGTTTAAATAATATTGTTCACATGCGACTTGAATTAGCTCTAGTTTCACATTGCTTTCCCAGCATCGTGCATAATGTGAACGTACCTAAAATGTGAACGTACGTCATGCATGATCATAGGTACAGTGCAATGAATGGGCAGTTCTCACGTGTGGACTAACTGAATTTGCGCGCGACAATTATTGGGACTGTCGACAAATTAAAAGGAAAAAGCAGGTAATATAGTTGAAACGAGTGAGTCATTTTAGCACTAAAGAACACATGTATATTTCACTTATAATGCCTGAATATTATATCTGTATTTGCTGAGAGAAATTGTTACAGTGAATATTAATGTCGAATATGTAATGCCATCCATCGCAGATATCCAGTTATGACTGGTTTTTTGTACGGGCTTTGTGTGTGTGAAAGACGTGAAACGTGCTTGGCTTCACGTCCGTGTGGAATGCCAACACATGTGTGCATGTGCATTGGCTACAGTACAAAGAGTAGAGTGACTTGATAAGTTGATAGTCATGATTTTCTTGTCTTAACTTTGTGTTTATGTCCATGATCAAATGACATGAAGGAGTAGAATATTAACCTAGATAGAAGGAATTTGGAACTGATTAAAGTAAAAAAAATTGAGCAGAGTGACTCTTTCATTTCTGTGTTCACATTTTTATCAAAAAATTATTGATATCAACATGATCAATTAATTATCATCATGATCATGATTTATGCATGTCCAGATGTGGTTGTTAAAGGGGGTGTAAACTAGCAAATACAGTTGATCGCCATCTAGATCTACCTCTTCTTTTGCACGTAAACGAATGAACTTGATTAACGGTAGTCAGCGACTTGATCTCTACGTGGGTTGGCGTTCACGAAACAGACTAAAATTCTCACGATTATGTTACACCCACGTAGAGCTACCAAGTGTCGCGCATTATGCGTGACAGTCACGCATCGAGGGTCTAAAAATGCTGTCACGCATGGCACCCATTTTTGTCACGCATCAGGGCCAAACTGAATTTTTGTCATGACTCGGGGCCAGACTGGGAAAAAAAGGGGTGAAAAAAGGAAGTAATTGCTAGACTACCTATAGTACTGGCCGACCGCATCGAGGCCTCGTCAAGCTCCTCGCAGGGTTCATGTACGTAGTATGCATAATATTCAGGCCTGCTATCACGTGTCATGCGCGTACGCGATTTTGAAACGTACGCAATACCCTCGCTCACGCGCTGAGTCATGAAAATGTCACGCATAGCTGATCTTTGAACTTGGCATCTCTGCACACATGATTGCAGCTGTGGTGGCGTCCATAGTCGTTGTATACCCGATTGGCCCTGATTCAGGCTACGGGATCGGAAAGACAAGAAGTCTCATTAGTTAACCAGCAGGGGCGCTGGTCCGAGAATAAGGATCGTCTTCATAAACGTGGACCGATGCGTCCTAAAAGATGAGAATCGTCCACATTTTGGCAGACGTTTCATATTTTGACTGGTGCGTTGGCGATGCGAAAAAACGGATTCTGCAATGATTTTGTTGATGCCTTTTACATTGACTTTTAACAGAGACTTTCACATTATGAGCGATAGATCCTCGGGAAGACGGGCAGCCCATAAAAATAGATGGTGAACTAGAGTTATTTTCTTACGAGGAATCCATTTTTCACATCGCCAGCAGGCGGTTCGGTAACCCGCAGAGCGCCGATGAAAAAGAAAAATGCAGACGATCCTTATTTTTGAGGACGCATTTTGTCCGCGTTTACAAGGATCTCATCGTTTATGACGAGGATCCTCATTCTCGGACCGGCGCCCCTACTGTTAAAACCCCTTTAAAGGCCGTCTGTACTAGTCGGGCTAGGAGGGATTAGACCACCCAGGGTGGTCACTAACGGGTGGCTATCTCATCAACTCAGCTCTCAATAAACATTTAAAAAAGAGGATCATGGGGGACCAATGGTCACCGATTAGGAATTGATTTCTATATAGTGGGAGCAAGTAGAGTACATTGGGGCTTTAATGTTCGATTTTGTTACTGACCACTGTTTAGTGTTATCAGATGATTTTAAAGAGGAATTTTACCCTGATATTTAAATTGATTTTAGAATTAGAATGTAAAACATTCAGAGAAACAAGTCGGTGGAAAAGTTTTTTGAGCAAAATCCAATAAAACATATGAAATTGTGACTTTGAAGTTCCTAAACTTAAAGTATAGCAATCAAATGCAAATTTGCAACTCTAATGAGTGATGTATCTTGCGAGGTTTCCTCCTATTTGTACTAAACAAAAATCAGAAAAATGATTTCCCTAAAGAAAATGTTCAGTCATTCATGCACTCTTAATTATATATCATTCCCAAATATAATTATACCAAATATGTTTTTATACAATACAACCTATCACGCTGTCATCAGTACATGTAACTAAGAAAATGAAACTTGAAAGTTTATGAAATTTCTATATCTAGAGCAAATGAACGAAGACATCCATACAGCTTTGCCAATTTCTGGTTGATAGAATACAGACTATACAGGATTCATGCTAGGGATGGAAATTCTGTTAATTCTTTAAACGCCATGTTGAATTGGCAAATTGCCTCTTCAGTGACATGTCACCTCTTCTCATTCTGTACTGGAGGGATGACAGAAGGGAAATAAGGAAAGGAGTACATGCATGTATGTATGAGGTTAATCATAATCTCGTTGAAATCCTCGTACATTTGATGACTGCTATAGGAAATCTTCATCAGTGTGCATACACTCATTTGCTTGTAAAGTCTATGGAGGGAGAGTAGTGAAAAAACATTCCGATTGTATGCATTTGCAGGTATCTACAGTCCCAGCCTACTTGATGCTGTGTACTGTTCGATGCAATGCTATAGTAACCTCAGTGAATGCATCGTTAGATGATGAGGGCTTACCCATACCCATGTCATCCTGGAAAAAGACTGAGACACAAAGAAGATGCCAAAGTCCATTTAACAATTTAGCAAGTACAACTATAATACAAAGAGGACTGTACTCATTGGAAGAAGAAGAAGAACAATGAATGCGTTAAAAGAAATAAATGCTAAGTTTAAAAAGAATGAATTTTCAATATATTCAGTATGCAGATACATGTACAGAGAAAATAAGAGAGGGCCTTGAAAGAAAGGTCACGGATTGCCAATTTTTGTTTCGTTGATTTTGTATAACTTCAAAATTTAATTTTAAAGGTTTTTTAAACTTGTTTTTATTTTGATCAGAATAATTTTGCCTAATATTTTTTTCTCATTTTCCAGCAACCGGGTTATACTTTCCCATTATTAGAGTTTTTCAATTGCCTTGCATCCTGTCTGTTTTATACTTGTTTATTTGTTTGTTTCACCTTGGACATTTTAATTTATACATTAAACTCATTCCATTTTTGCACTTCGTTTATTTACAAAGACTTCATCACAAAGAGAACCTGTGTCATACATAAAAATGAATGCAGACTCAATCACTCCAGGTGTCACGCCCGTCGATCCCATCGCTACATTCAAGGTAAATTATATCTATTCACACCACTTAAACCAAAAATGAAGAATTCATTTGCCTTGTCAAGGAAGCTAACTTAAAACAGAGCCAAATCGGAATTTATCAATATTTATGTGTTTGACAGTAAATTTTGTCTCTCACCTTGGAGATCGCTATGTAAGAAGTTCTATCAAGTAATGCTTATTTTTCTTATAACTTAAACTTTTTCAAGACACTTCGGAGATGTGTATTACTATTTACAATGTATTAGGACTGTTGCCATTGGATTCCGATTGTATGCATTTGCAGGTATCTACAGTCCCAGCCTACCTGATGCTGTGTACTGTTCGATGCAATGCTATAGTAACCTCAGTGAATGCATCATTGGATGGTGAGGGCTTACCCCTACCCATGTCATCCTGGAAAAAGACTGAGACACAAAGAAATCTATTGAAGATGAAGTTAGGGAAACTATAAAAAAATGACACTGTTGAATATCATAGGTGTACATGTATGTCCTCAATGAGACTGACTACAGACTGTACAACAAATGACAGTTCCCTGAATGGTCAAGAATTGGTCGGTATGTAGTCAGGGTGGAGTCGATTAGGTGTTGTGACTGCTGTATTTAATACTAATAACCATGGTTATTACCTAAATGCCACATAGTTTAACTTGATCTCCTTTGCTTTCCTATACAGCTTGTATTAGTTGGTGATGGAGGTACCGGTAAAACAACGTTCGTGAAAAGGCATCTCACAGGAGAGTTTGAGAAGAGATATCTGGGTAAGTTGTGAGCTGCGGATGACAATTCATTTGTAAAGTTAACGTGACAGTCCGATAACTATAAGTTTTAGGTCAAGGTGGTGCCGGAGGCATTGGCCCAAATTCACAAAGGAGGTTTGTCGACAAACCTTGGTTTGAAACGCGTCAAAACGCATCATATGATGCACATAAACTTAGGTTTGTCTACAAACCTCCTTTGTGAATTCGGGCCATCATTTTTTCGGATTGTACGTCCGTCCCACTTTCTCGTTATCGCGATACCTCGAGAACACTTTAGCTATGAATTTCATAGGAAACATGATCTGTTTAGATTCCGGGGGAGGTAGGTCAAAGCTCATACAGGTCAATTTCTGAAATTACAGGTATTATCTCAAGAACGGGAGGTTTGAACTTCAAACTTGGTGTCAATATGTGTCACCATAGGAAGATTATCTGATTAGATTTTGGAGCACGTAGGAAAAATACTGCAGAATATTTTTTTTGCGGTGGTTTACCGCAGCATTTCTGAAGAAGCCCTTAGGTAAATCCTGTGCAAACAATATCCCTCTTCTAGCACATCGATTGCTTTGAGCGTTGAACCAGTTTGCAAAATTAAAGATCTCGATGGATACTTGTACACCTTTGCTAATATTTCATGATAGGGTGATATCCCTGAGATTACAGTTCAAGAATTGATTGTTGTCAAGTAGTAGTAATCTTATTCTTTGATGCATTCATTAAAAAAATAGGTGTGATTAGGTGTATAACATTCCCCTTATCTTACTACCGTAAAACAAACTTTGCTTAAAGTTACAGCAAGCTGTCCTTATTATGGGTAGGTCATTATCGCATTTGAAGAATGAAAAAGAGAGAGAGAATGAGGAAGATAATAATTACCCTCTTTGTGTTATTTTCTTTTTGCATTTGGGAGGTAATGTAGCTGTTTTTTCGGTCTGGTGGTGGTTTCAGGCTCTCATTTGTGAGACTACTAATTTGGGGGATAGTGTAAAATCTTATATTTCTTATTTTTCTTTCTTTCATAGCAACACTTGGTGTTGAGGTCCATCCACTCGTCTTCTACACAAATAGGGGTCCCATCAGATTCAATGTATGGGACACAGCAGGTCAGGAGAAGTTTGGAGGACTCCGAGATGGTTATTACATCCAAGGTAAGTGCCTTTTGTTAAGTTTGATTATTCAAAAAGAAGTAACTCCTGTATTTAACATTTCTTTGCTGACTTTAAGTGGGGGAGGGGGGGGGGGTGCAATCAACATGCCTTTTGGGCTTGGACATCTTATTTTGAGATATTTTATGCATAGGGCCGATCACATACCATGATTAAAATAAATGGAATGCTGAGTTTACCAGTCTTTTTACAAGGCTGTTTACCTGAAAAAATAATTTGTGTGTAGCTAAATTGCATAAAATTTACCTGAGTATGCGAAAAACAGAGGATAACATAAAATCACAGCATATAAGGTGCATGAATTTACTACTTCTCAGCAATAGTTTTTACTGCTCACTGGGAATGTACTTGAATCATGATATCTCCTTGTAGAAATAGTATTTGCATGTTGACTGAAAAACAAATTAATATTATGCATAGAGAAATAAAGTGTACTGTACTTTGAGTGCATCTTATGGGAATGGAAAATTGTACCTGTATTGACAAATTTACTGTACTTATTAACCAGTTATAAGTTTAAGAACTTTTTCCTTGGTTTAAACACAGCATATCTGAAGAAGCTTTTAGGTCTGTGACCGTCTGTGACCGTCTGTCCCATGCAAACAATATCCCTCTTCTAGCACATCGATTGCTTTGAGCGTTGAACCAGTTTGCAAAATTAAAGATCTCAATGGATACTTGTTCACCCTTGATGATTTTTCATGATAGGGTGATATCCCTGAGATTACATGTCAAGAATTGATTGTTGTCATTTAGTAGTAATCTTATAGTGGTACTATATACTATACTACTATATATTACCATCCATTACCATCCATTTCCAGCCCAACCGCTCACAATGGCGGTCTCCTGCATTCTGAAATTTATCTATTTATTTCAATGAAAAATATATATAAACATCCGTTATACTTGTTTGTATGCTTTGTATTATGGTTATTGTATATTATTATTAGACATGATTTGCTATGTATGTAATACTTATATAAAAATGTATAACCTTTTATTTGTTATTCGAATGCAGAAATCAAACAAACAAGCAAACTGTATGTGATTGTCACTGCAAGAATTTGTCTTTGAATTTTGACACCAGCTATTGATAAACAAGTTTTATGAAATGGGACCCTGGTGTAGGTGTGCACGAGTTTGTATTGAGCCAACAGCATTGCCGCAGTTGCTGCTTTAGAGTTTAATTTCATTGAATGCCTTTAACCCAAAGTCTACTGAATTCTCTAATTCTCATAGGCTTAATGCACGTACCACACAGTCCCCGTAAGCAATGGGTTATACAGTGAAAAAAATACACAGGGGCTCAGGGCGAATTTGCCCCCGAAATGCCCAAAAGAGCCCCAGTAAATTTGCATAGAGATCCATGCAAAACAAATTTTAGAGTGTTATTTTTATGCAGGCAAGCTGAAAAGTAGCCCCCGAATTATAAATATTAATTTTTTCCCTGGGGTTATATGACTATGGTTAAAGAGAGATTGTGATGAAAAGATTATATTTCCTCTTTGTGTTTGACTTACAGGGCAGTGTGCCATCATCATGTTCGACGTCACTTCAAGAGTCACATACAAGAACGTGCCCAACTGGCATCGTGACTTGGTGCGAGTATGTGAGAGCATCCCAATCGTCCTCTGCGGTAACAAGGTTGACATCAAGGAGAGGAAAGTCAAAGCAAAGACCATCACCTTCCACAGGAAAAAGAACCTCCAAGTAAGAAGATACAGTCAAATCTGCTTTAGTGACCACCTTTCTACAAAGACCACATGTTTTGTTTCCCTTGAAAATTGTTTCTCATTGAAACATACACTAAAGGAACCTGTCTACAAGACCAACTGCCTATAAAGACCACTTTTCTTGTCTCCCTTGGGTGGTCTTCATAGACAGGTTTCACTGTATAACCCTTAGGCTTCGTCGTTCAGAAACAACAAAACAAAACCATGTAAAAAAAATGATGACTTTAAGTGCATTTCGCTTAGATTTCTGTATCTGATAACACAGAGCTCAGTTAATACGTGCAAGATTTTTGTTGTGAGCAGTTGCCATTCATTTAAACATAAAAAGCTGTGGTAGTGTGTTTTTTTTTTGTGGTTTACCACGGCAACAAGCCCTTAGGTCTGTCCTGTGCAAACAATATCCCTCTTCTAGCACATCGATTGCTTTGAGCGTTGAACCAGTTTGCAAAATTAAAGATCTCAATAGATACTTGTTCACCCTTGATGATTTTTCATGATAGGGTGATATCCTTGAGATTACAGATCAAGAATTGATTTTTGTTAATTTTATTCTTTGTTGTATTCATAAACAATAAAGGTGTGATTAGGTATATAATATCCCTCTTATGTTACTACAGAAAAAGTTTTAAGTGAAACTTTGCTAAAAGTTATAGCAAGCTGTCCCTATTACAAGGTAATTTTTACTAAACCCACTTCTTGGTATTTACTGTCTTTTAGCTCAGATATAACAAGGTCTAATTGTAGTAAGGTAACTTACTAGGTCCCAAAGAGTGTAGTTCCATTGCACTTCCTTTGTGTAAACCAACAGTTCTTTGAATAGAAGTTTATGTACTCTGATAAAAACATATCTATATTGTTTAAACAGGGCTCCAAACTAAGTTCTTTGAAAAAGGATTCCAGATAGAGTTTTTTAGAATCTGTATGCCTTATGCTAAAATGTTGATATTTTGGGGGTCAATATTTATATGTGGCCGCCCATTTGTCCCAGGCGGCCAATTAGCGTTGAGCCCTGATGAGTTATTGGTACATGTAGGTCATTATTGCATTTAAAGAAAGGGAAGGAGAGAGGGAGAGAAGATTTACGTTCTTTGTGTTATTCTCTCTGTGCAGTACTATGACATCAGTGCTAAGAGCAACTATAACTTTGAGAAGCCTTTCTTGTGGCTTGCCCGTAAACTGTGTGGAGATGCAGAGATGAACTTTGTTGAGATGCCAGCCCTGAAGCCACCTGAAGTACACATGGACCCCAATCTCCAGAAGCAGTATGAGACTGAACTCCAGGTGAGTTTTAGTTTCTGTATTATTCTACATTTGCACTTGCAACTTGAAGCCTAGCTTTGAGCATTGAAATTTTAAAATATGTATGTCTTCTGTTAACTTGACAGTTCAACCAATATTTGTATCTTGAGTAGTCCATTTTATTCATATTATAAATGTAAATTACCTTGAATATATGTTGGTTAATTTGTAGGCCTGAGTCGGTACGGTCGATCACACCGGGACCCGACCGTTGCCGTCGGGTCCCGGTTTCGTTTTTTGAGAACCGACGCTCCGAAAAAAATAATGAAATATGTAAGAAATTGCAGTTTTGCACACCACTAAAATCAATCCACCTTAAAACTTAAGTATTTAATTGTTACCAATCATATTCTAGCTCATCCTGAATCAATCCGAACTGCTGATATAAATATGGGTTGCAAAGCAGTTCGCCCCATGGGGTTGTTGTTGCCAGCTGCTAGCTAGCTACTGTACTGGCCGGGTCTCTCGGCAGGATTAATAAATCAGGTTGAAAGAAACATTAATGTTTGAATAATAAAACGGCTTTCTAAAAATACTTCTTTACAACATACCGATCGAACAATTTTTAAAAGACAAAATAGATATTTTTTCTTTGATTTTAAACACCGCATGCTTCTTTTAAAAACTGAAAATTACTTGGTAATCACAAGAAGTTTCGATACGGATAGTTGTTGCAAGGCAAGTTCAGACTAGTCTCGGAAAAATGCGCAGTGCACCTCGTTAACTGTAATGCGTGCCCAAACGAAACCAAACAATGACGTGATCGTAACGAGAAAAAAATCATTACAAACTACGAGAGCACAATTGGAAAGACAACTACTCAAAATTATCGTAAGCAGATACATAACTTGGAGGAAGAATACAATAGTTGTCCAGGAAAAGCCACAGAAATAGTGATAATCGAGGAGAAACTGGGTACATTTTTATCGCAAGGGGCCTGCTGCAAATACTCGAATCCTTTGTTATACTGCTTTTTACCGTAGAGGGCGGTATTTGGTTTCTAGCCTCGTGTTCAATTTAAACACGTGTAGTTCGAGTATTTGCAGGAGGCCCATTCAGATAATGATTGTACCTATAGTAACTCCTTAAATATCACTATTTCTGTGGCTTTTCTTGGACAACTATTGTATTCTTCCTCCAAGTTATGTATCTGCTTACGATAATTTTGAGTAGTTGTCTTTCCAATTGTGCTCTCGTAGTTTGTAATGATTTTTTTCTCGTTACGATCACGTCATTGCTTGGTTTCGTTTGGGCACGCATTATACAGCTAACGAGGTGCAGTGCGCATTTTTCCGAGACTAGTCTGAACTTCCCTTGCAACAGTTATCCGTATCGAAACTTCTTGTGATTACCAAGTAATTTTCAGCTTTTAAAAAAAAAGCATGCGATGTTTAAAATAAGAGATAAATATTTATTTTGTCTTTAAAAAATTATTTGATCGGTATATTGTCAAGAAGAATTTTTTAGAAAGCCGTTTTATTATTCTAACATTCATATTTTTTGACCCGATTTATTCAACCTGCATGAATCAAAATGGCTGCTCGAATGTTGTCTTTCCATTTTTGCCCCAGTTTTTTTACTTTTAGAGGCACGATAATGGCACTAAAAATCGCCAATCATGGATGAAAAAAATGTCAAGTGGAAAAATATACCGATCTGAGGCGAGGTATGCATGTGTTGATTTATTTGATTGATAAAAAGGTCACTTTTAAGGGACATACTGATGATATGCGCTTTTTATAGAGGCAAGTGACAAATCCTGCGAGCTGATTTCGGGACACCGGGTCCCGATCGGTGCAAGGCCGTCGGGACCCGGTTTATGAAAATCCCGACATGACTCAGGCCTATTAATTTGTTCCAATTGAAAATCAATAACATCCATGCGGAGGGAAAAAGCATGGAAAAATAAAAGATAAAACAAATTAAACGCATGAATAATTGTAATGTTTATTTTTCTCCTTTCTTTTGCTTTGCTTGCAGGAGGCACAAAACACTGCGTTACCGGAAGATGAGGACGACATATAAACTCATCTGCTATATTCAATCACCATCATATTATTTGTTTACCTAGCTTTATGAATACAAGACTAATGTTTGTGTGTTGTCTATAGCCGTGAGAGGGGATGTTTTTGGTCAGAAAAAGATGAATTCCTTTGTAAAAAATTAAAAACTATACAAAAATTGATAAGATTGGTAAAAACTGGTCATGTCAAATATTATGTTGTTGCAAGGAATACACTTGCATACTCTGCCAACTTGCATATTTGTCTCTTAATTTTTTTAATGGGAGAGGAATGATGCATATGCCACTAAAAGGCTCTAAAATCATCTGTTCTGTGGGATTGTAGCAGGCATACAAATACAATTTTCTTTTTATTTATACACTGTTCAACATAATATTGTGTGATATAATATATTCAATTCAAAGGTTTTTTTTTCTTCTGCCTAGTTCCTGCTTTAGATATAAACAAACTATGTTGATTGTAAACTACATTTCTGTTTACCTCAGAATACCTACTTTCATGAACACACTTATAATCGATAAAAAAGAAACAGGATGTTCTGAAAAACATGTACATTTTATTGGTATTCCTTTTGTTCTGAACATGCAAAAAGGAAATTGTAAATAGGTAATTTGATTTAATATTTTTGGTTAATTGTTTAAAGTAGTACAGGTATCAGATTGAATGCTTCTGTAAACTTCTTTTCACTAAGCATGAATCTCTGTGAAGAAAAAAACATCCAAATTTTACATTCTTTTTTCAGTGATATAACATCAAATTCATTGGATGGAAACAAACTTTGTAATATAGCTGTATATGAATTCATATATGGTCATTTGACTGTACATCAACATTTATTTTTCCATTTTTTTTTTTTAATGAAGGTGATGTTTGTTTAGAATCAAAAGGTTGATAACTGTGAATCCCTTTTAATTCTCATCAAATATTATCTATTTTCTTAAAAAAGATGACGTATTCCACCATTTTGTTTTTCTATTGGTATTTGTTAACATATTTAATGTAGTTTGTATGTAAATCTCACATGTATGTTCTGACGAGTGAAAAAGCTTTTTGTCATCCAGACTTCTGTTTACATAGTCAGGTTGGGGCCAATATCAGGGAACTATGCTCCTAGCGTATCTTGTAAAAGATTAAAGTACAATAAAGGATGGGGATAGTCATCTCTTTCTTTCATTTCCTTTAAAGCAGCCTATTTCTATTCATATATTTCTTGATAAAAATACATATTGTTAATTCAATCATGTATTATATAACAAATGTGGGGGTGGAAAGAGAGGGATAATTTTTTTATTCTGTCTAACATTTCATCAGTTAAATGTCAATTTGAATTCCATGTTAGCTCAAGTAGCTACAAGTTCACACCATTCTTGTAACTCACACTCATATTCATATTGAGAAATGAAAGTGCTTTATATGTATGCTATTGGACTTGAGGAAAAATATATATACATTTCTGAATGTTTGTGTTAGCCTTTTTTAAACTTGATTTCTCCCGACTGCTATTTCACCAGGGTTGCTGTGAAACTTATCCAATATTTGAATAAACTAGGGTAGCGCTTTGTGACCTTCTTGTATTTGTGTTTTACCGATCGGATACAAGAAATCGTTTCGCCAGTGTGAAGATTCTGTATCTATTTTAGGATATTGAAGAAATCCTCGCTCATCTTAACAGGCCCCAAATGGTTTCTTCTATTCATGCTCCCATTTGTTTTGAATTGTGAAAATAAACATGTACCAGTGTCAACTTTTCAATGTAGTTCAGTTTTTCTGAAGCGAGATTGTTTTCAATCCTATGTCGAGCTTTGCTGCACTAGGAGAACGCGTAAATCCTTTCGTTGCAAATTCAATTCCGTTAACAAAATCCAAAACATGGAGCTAAGACAAATTCTTACTTCCCGCATGAATAGAAATAGATACGAAATTGATTTGTAAATTCATCTTTAATTACTTCTATTTTTCAAATGTTCCTGGAAGAACGTTTTGTAATGATTTTTGAAATGCATTGTAAATGTATGTCTATCACGGATGACATTCAAATTGTGAACTAAAATTAAAATCAAAATGGTTTGAATTTGCAAAAGAATTATGATACGTCTCGTCATTAACATCAGAAACGTGATATAGTGTGCTAATGATGTGGAGTCATGTTTTAGCGATTGGAAGGATGATTGAGAAAGGTTGTAAGACATTTGCTCAGTTTCAAATTCTTACAATAACCAGCCCTTGACTCGAGACTATACCTAACCCTAACACTGGCGTAAATATTCATAATTGAATGACACACGCCCTTAAGACTAAAACAACAACAACAACACTGGTGTAAATATTCACTCCTGAATGATAAACACCTATAAACCTAAACAACAACTTGGCCTAACCTGAAACAACCCTAACCCCAAATGTTTATGACAAAAGAAAGCCTAGAGCAATTGTTGCAGGACCCAATGTCGAGTTGCCAATTGACAAATGTGATTGTGTGAACGTACAGTGTGTGTGGAAATTATTAATGGGAACGTGAGCGGACTTATCAAAGCCAAGGTCAGGCTGGGAATAACTATAGGGAGCGATATTCTTTTGTTGTGTACCTCTCATCCTCGTACTTCGTTTCCTCTCTTTCCTTCACTAGATCCTATCTTATTAATGGGGAAGAAAATGTAAATTTGGCTTGGATGGAAAGTTAGGGAAATTTGGACAGGGGATAATGTATTTTTTTAATTTCTCAATATTTTCAAAAATGAAGAGCTCGCCATTTCCCCAAATTACACAAAATACTACCTTTTCTCGCTTTCACTTTGAATTTTTCATATGACATATAGACAGATCATGCCCAAAGTTTATCATAACCTAAAATGTTTGTGTTCTTTGCCAATGGGAAGTTTCCTTTACGAACAGTAATTTCAACCGTTCAAAATTTCTCTTTTAATCTATCCAAAAATATTTACAAGCTTTCATTTCTTTCTATGCGTATTCTTTTTTCTATTCTGATCCACTTCTTTAAAGTACCAGTCTTTATTTTTTCCATTATACCTGTGTACCCCATCTCTATACTTCTTCTAATCTTTCATTCCTTCACATACATGTATTCCTTGTCATTTTATCTTTCTCTTTTACTTCATTAATTTAAAATCTCCTCATGCTCTTACTTTCTACCATAATACCTTCATTTTCTCTTTCACACTTGGTCCATTTCTTTATCTTATTTTTATTTTCATGCTTGCTTTAATGTCATCTTCCAGTTTCCACCACTCTTTGTTAGCGTGCACACACTCACTCACACACTCACACACTCTCTCTCTCTCTCTCTCTCCCTCTCCCCCCCCCCACACATCCTTTCAGATGATCAAGAATCTTTCATCTACAAAAATGCAACTGCAAATATAATGTCCATTTGAGAATGAAAAAAAAAAGTTTCTGTCACAATTTACAACAAATAGATGAATATATTTCTTTTATTGGAAAATCCTCTTGTTTTTTTTCTTCATCTTTTATTGTGCTACATGATTACCATGACCTTGGTAAATAATCTAAAATACTAAATAAAATGGTCAATATAAAGAGACATATTTAATATATGGTATCTTCACAAGTCACAAGACTTGCAATCATTAAAAGGACCAGATTTTCCTACATGTATATAACATAAAAGGAGCCGAGATAATGCTTCATGCAATTAAAGAGAAGAAATAAAAAATCAGTCAAAAATGGGTGTCGGGTCTACAAAGTTCCATCTCTACGATCATTGTATGACATCTCCTTTGCAAAACTGCAGTCCCAGGGGAATACATAAAAAAATACTCTTGTGCCAAATGTTTTATCATTATTACAAGATGCAAATAAATGAGCCTTAGATAAAAAAAAAATTAGAGAGTGAGTTAATGTGGTATAGAGCTATTTAAAATCTCTCCTTAAAATCTCTCCTTTAAGAAGAATAATTTATGGGAGTGTAACCCTCTTGAGTGCAAAATCATGAACCATGCATTATCAAATACTACAACCTTTAGTTTTTATTTTGGTGTGATAATGTTTGGGCTCTACCCAATAATATGACTTTTCTGGCATGCTACTACAGGCCAGAAAATAACATCATGATGATAACATACCCTACACTTACTCATGGGGGAGTCCAGCTGGTTAAATTAGACAATTTCTTCATTAAAATGATAAAGGTAACATTTCCTATGATTTCTCCATATTAAGTTTTTGCATTTATGACATACATCCAGGACATATTATTACTAGTTTTCACAGAGGGAGTGAATTGTTTGTCACAGAGATTGCTTGTTTTCAATGGATAATCCACTTCAGGCTGTGTCATCGGGGAAATCCTCCAGGAAACAACTTCATGATTCAGCAACCAGAACAACCTTCTCCTCTGTGTATAACACATCATAAGCTGCAGGAAGATGCTGCAAAGACACGTCCTCTCAATACCCCATCTAAATCAAAAGCCAAAATGGGTATTGACTTCAAGTATGCTCTTTCTGACTGTGAAGTTCAAAGGTTAACTCTAACCAGCAGGAAAGTATCTCCAAACAATATCCATAAAATATCTGCCTCTAGTTTATCCTTATTTAGACCACACGCCACGATTGCTAGCAACGTCTTTATATGCATGCTGTTTTTGCTCACGGTAGTGAAAGGGTTCACTACTCAAATTGGCAACCCGGCTCAGAAGGCCTTTCCCGATCGTTTCCTTCCTGTGTACTTGGAGTCTGGTCTCACCTCCCTGTAAAGATTATATCAAGAAGAAAGGAACCTTGTGAGAAAAGTGACTGGTGATGACAAATAGGGATCAACAAAGAAGTTTAAAGGGGTGACTAAACTTCTTGTAAAGCAGCTTATCATGATGAATGTGATCTATACGGGTACAACAGAATACAAATCTTATTTCAAAGAAATTGATTTGAAATACCAAAATTCTTTTCAGTGCTTTGGTGAAGGAACATATTTATCTCATGACATATACAAATATTCAAGTAAAAAAAAAATTGACCTAAAATGCTATTTCTTTAGATGAATATTTATGAAATATCAACAATTTTGAGTATGCTATATCATTTGCTTTATACATCCTATTTGTAAAACTTATCTCTCAGACACTTGTTGAGTCAACTCATCATCCTAGGTCACATTTTAATGTCTATTTGTCATTAATGTGATGGAAAACAATCGTAGTATAATTCACATGGAATGTGATTATCATTTATAAATTGGGCATTGAATATTATACCCCTTTCAAACTGGCCTGATTTTCATCTGATGCATCCGGACGCATCCGATGAAACTGCCAGTATGAATGCTACAGAGGAGAAAAAGCTGATAGAATAGCCGATGAAAAGAAGAGAAATAGGCGATTAAATTCTCCAGCTCAAGAGCAGGAGAAATTCTCATTCTATCGGTGTGACACCGATGAAACAGCCACTGTGAATGTGTTCGGGAGTGGATCATTTATCATTTATAAATTGGGCATTGAATATAATACCCCTTTCAAACTGGCCTGATTTTCATCGGATGCATCCGGACGCATCCGATGAAACTGCCAGTATGAATGCTACAGAGGAGAAAAAGCTGATAGAATAGCCGATGAAAAGAAGAGAAATAGGCGATTAAATTCTCCAGCTCAAGAGCAGGAGAAATTCTCATTCTATCGGTGTGACACCGATGAAACAGCCACTGTGAATGCTTTCGGGAGAAAACAGTGATTAAAATGGTCAAAGGTCGCAGTGTTCGCGCGCTTTATCGTAACCAGCTGTGTTTGTTGACATGCTGCATGCTAGCTAAATGGAGAGCGGGCTTAATATTATTACGCAATAATTCTTCACTTCCAGCAACTGCTCGCCACAGCGAGTGAATTTCACCGGCAGTATGAAAGCGACAGCAGGGAAAACGGCGGTTTCATCTTTGTTTACATAAGGAAAATTTGATCTGTATTTTCATCGGTGTGACTCCGTTAGAAGCTAGTTTGAAAGCAGTATTACTATTAGCCATTCATGAAGGAGCCTAGAAAAAGTCAGTACTAAATAGTGTCTGATCTTGGAGACAATCGACTCACCCTTTTCCTTGTCTTCTCCTTCGTTCTTTCTTCTCCTTTATCCACTCTCTGCTCTTCTTCACGCTCTTTCCCTTCATGTTTCTATATCTCATCCTGGAATCTGTGAAGGAAGCCTGTGTAGCTACACCTCTCGCGTTACCAGTACCAAGAGCCTTCATAAGAAGAAAAAAAAAAGCATCAGAAATGCATTAAAAGAGTAAATGAATGGTTAAATTCTATACAATGACTTGACAACATGGGTTGAGTCATTGATTGGGCACTGGTTTCATCCCAAAATCAGCCTTCATTAAGAATTCATGACAGTTTCATGTGGCCGATGTTTCTTGTTCTACAGCAGAAAGGTATCGGTGTTACCAATCTAAGGCAAAAAAGTTATATTCATCAAATTAAGTTATTATCATTTATAGGAGTTAATACTGTTTGTCTTAGTCTAATCTTATACGTACCGTGGGTAGTGTTGGATTTGAAACTCCAGCAAACAAACATAGAAACATTCTGAAAGAAAAGAAGAAAGATAGTGAACTAATTAAATGAAAAGAACGCCAATTTTGGGGACAACGACAGAAATTAGAAAATGGAACAACTTATGATTGCCGGTACTCAGAATAACAAATTATATGAGAGATACTTCTGTTTGATTCTGAATTAGTCTGCCAATACAGTATAAATACATTGATCTTTGCACATATTATCACCTTTTGGAAATGATGAATCAAGATATATGAATATATTGGATATATAGTATAGGGATAGAAATACGGTACATGTATATACTTCAGCGGTTCAACCCACTTATCAATGGAACATTTTTCACTAAAACCATTAGAATATAATCACTTCTTTGCTCTTGTGCTGTTGGGAAAATCCACGACCAGTCCTCCTGTGAAGCCCGCCCTCATTGCCTGCGATGTGATCAGTTCCAGCTGACTGGGGTTCTCTGGATAAAATTGGAAGACTGCTTTGGCACCTCTCCTCTGAAAAACAACAAGTCAATCAATACAATAGAAACCCTTGGACTACTGAGTTCTCTCATCCCCATAGGCGTAACCATGAGCAACCTGGTTCCAACTTCCTGCAGGCAATGGGTTAAGAACATCTGAATTTCAATACCATTATATCCTGCAAGTTTAAAGGGATAACTGATAATAATAAGTGCCCATGTTCTACTCCCCTAAACAAATATTGATTGATTGATTTGATTTATTCATTTCATATAACAATTGTTTGCACAATAAAGAATATAGTTGACAAAGTAAGATCAAAATCATGAAATAAAACCGGAACCTACTGGAAAGCATAACTTTTATTTGTAGGTTCCCAAGAATAAATATAATATGAACATTATTATCATAAATCATTTTAAAGTGTCTTAATAATCACAGTAAAATAGATATAATATAATAACATATTTTCGTATATACATATATAAATATTTTTGTTGTTGATGTTTAACTTGCAATGATAATCGATAACAAACAAAAATGGGAGGGTTCTGCTTAGAATATGTATAAGCTCGCCTTTAACATGAGGGGAGGGGAGGGGCATGTCATACCTCTTGTGCCATCTTTCTCCCAGAGCCATCAAATTGCCATACTGTGTGCAGACTTGATGATACAGATACAGATATACTAACTAGGCCAAACTAAAATTATTCCAGCCAACTACTATACCTTGATCAATTATGAATTAGTAGCGATAAAACCCAACATAATATTCATCTTTTTTCAATTGGTTTGTGAAAGGATCTGAAATAATGTAAAGTATGCCCATTTTCTTACCAGTGCTCCATAGAGGGTACAGAAGAACTTGTATAACCTCTTGGGTGGATGATGTGATTTCTTGTCTGCATTACAAAGCCACTGAAGAGCTGATATACTAGAGGTAGAGGATTAAATAAATGAATGTTAAAGGCCGGCTGTACTAGTTCAGCCAGAAGAGATTAGACCACCCAGCAAGCCGGTGAGGTCACTGTGACAGGTGGCTATCTCATTAACTCAGCTCTCAATTAACATAAGAAAAAGAGGATCATGGGGGACCAACAGGCACAGATTGGGGAAGTTTTCTATATAGAGGGAGCAAGTGGTTACCAGTAAGACAGTGTGGCTTTAAAAGTGTACATGCATTGGTCCATACTCAGTTTATCAATTTGGGTATGGAAGCAACATCCTAAATTTGTATCCATTTTTGCAAAACAAATTTATTTATGAAATCTGATGTTACAAATTCATAGGGCAAATCACACAATTTTCATGATCATGATATAATCCAGTACTGTTTGTGACACAGACCTTGACAGTGCTATTAAACTAAGGGCAGTTGTCCTGTAGAGACTGATGTGGAGGTGTCAAAATGAATGGAATCTAAGACCATATCCAAGAATAGGATCAACACACATCCTTGCACTAGGTACACGTTAAGTTCTCAGAAAAACATGCACAACATGTATTATAGTAAGCAATTATCCATACAATTCACACAAAAATTCGAAAAAATTAAATAGATAAAGTTGAATTGTTCATAAAATATGAAAGAAAAGTAAATGGGAAAGGCTGATTATATAGTACATAAAAGTTGTACACTGAGGATTTGGGAAATTTAATGATATACAATTTACCCAGTCTTGCAGAAAGTGGGTATATGGGACTACACAAACATGAGGACTAATAAGTTTGGGCAATTTTTTTAGCTCTTTCTTCCCTTATTTCATGTATGAGGGCATTTGAGAAGCAATCCATTTAGGGGGTACATTTTCTTTTCCATGATACTCTTACGAGATGACATAGAAACATTGAGAATGCTTGCAAATAGCATTTCCCCTTTATCAGAACTCAACCTTTTTCTTTAAACGGATTAAGATACTAACCTGATTGCACCATCAAATGTTCCTGGTTTGAAGAAGATACCCTGACCCATATCACCCAAGCAGACATCACCATCAACCTCCCTCTCTATGGCTATATCTGATAAGAAAATAATGGTATAAAATATAGTTAAATATTTTCAACAGCGAGTGTAATTGGAAATATACTCAGCTAAGCTACTGGATCATTTATTGATAAGCAATGTTCAAATTTCTCAAAGAAAGCTGAGACCATCACAACAGAACAACTAAGTAAAATCAGATAACATCATAAAATGTCCATATTCTACTAACTCATTCAAACTAGACCATGGGTCTGAGATCAAGTTGAAAGAAGAGAAAATTTGAATTTCAGACTAAATTCCTTTCTTAAATTCAATTTTGGACAATGCCGAGTGCTTGATTTTTGAAATGTTAGTAGAATAAAGGCCATAGAGTATAATATTCTGGGGGGGGGGGGTTGGTTGGTCCCCTTTAACATTATCACACCTACCTAACATGCTTGAACTGATGTCCATACCAACCCAGTGATGACCTTGCTCTGTCAGGGCCTCGCCACTTAGACCAGAACCGCATCTAGACAGGAGGAAAAATAATCACAACAGAAGAAAAAAATTACTTAAGTATAGGATCTTTTCCTAATGGAATGTGAATTATACATTCTTGAGTTTGAATTTAACAGTGTATATGATTAGGTCCCTAAATATGGGCAAATATTTAATTTGGATTGGATAAAATTTGTATTTTTGAATGTTACTCAGAATCTCTGCCACTTAAACCAGAACTGCATCTAGACAGGGAAAAAATGCACAAAAAAAAAATTGACTTGAGAAATTACAGGATCCTTTCCTAATAAAAATGTGAATTGTACATTCTTGAGTTTTACTTTAGCAGTGTATATGATTAGGTCATTAAATATGGGCAAATATTCAATTTGGATTGTATACAATTTGTACTTTCTAATGTTACTCAGAAGCACCACAAATACAATGCAATACGTCAAACGTAGGGCTTGAATCCAACACTTGGTTTAACATTTAGTTTGAACTTGCCCTTTGTCAGGTTTAGTATCACTTGGGCCAAGATCAACTTCTACTTAGGTCAAAGCTGTGGAACTTACCCAATATCTAAAATGAAGGAAGGTGTGTCTTCAGGCAGAGCCAAGAGTTCTATTGCTCTCTCAGACATGGTCATCTGAATCTCTATCATTCTGGTACTGAATTCAAAGATAGTCATTGAAAAGGATAAATGTAAAGATTATTATGCATAAATACACATGAGACATGTCAAAAACAGGAAGGCCCAAAAGGTTCCAGCTAGCAATATCCATGGAGGCTGATGGACACAATACGCACAAAAAGACACATTAGAGTTAATTACCTTAAAAATAACATATCTTTGCCTGTTTGAGCCTTACTATTCTGATTAATGTACAATTGTACATGTACAATTGTACATGTACATACATAGGTCCATGATATTTCATTCACTTAGAAAAAAATTCACTTAGAAACATCACAGAACATGCAATAATGATAAATTACACAAAGAAATTCTGAAGTCCACTTACTTGGATGTGTATTTCCTTGCCTCATCATCATTATAAAACTGAAATATAAACAAATAAGATATAATGATAGTAAAGAATGAAAATAAATGTGGAAGCTAAAGGTGTGCTGTGAACTGCTGTCAATCCTTGTATACTTGATTATACAAGAGATTTGATGGAAAGACTTGGATATATTTTCAGCCCGAATGAGAACTTCCCTGGAATTTCCTGAAATGCTCCATGAATGCTGACTAAAAGATTCACGATTCCTATATTTATGGTTTTTAAATAGGCAGGCTTATTTTTTTTATTCAAGGTAAGACATTCTGTTTCTTTATCTTCATTCCTCTCCACCTCCTACTAAGTACTAGTACTACTCCTCCTCCTTCTTTTTCTTCTTCTCCTCCTTCCTATGTCTTCTTCTTAAAGTACTTTTTTTCTCATCACTATCAATCTTATGCTACACTTCTACAGTCATGAATAAATGCAAATTTTTATAGACTAGCGTAGCGCGCCCGGTATTCGGTCAATTACCAGTATTCGGTCAGACAGCCGTTTCAACAGCTGTAACAAACTAAAAAGTAATTTATGAGCCACGAAACTTGCACAAATCAGGCAGCTGAGTACCTTATCCTAACTCTCGAAATTAAATCAGGTATAGGGCCGCGGAAAGATCTCCAACTTAACTCCAAATTGGTTAGTGTCGCACAAGTTTCTGCACTTCCGGGTTCTGGTAACATGCGTTAACATGCATAGCCATATGTACCAAGTGCTATGCTACCAAGTGTCACGTATTGTGCATGACAGTCACGCATTGATGGCCAAAAGACGGCTGTCACGCATGGCACCCACTTTTGTCACGAATCAGGGCCAAACTGGGGGAAAAAGGGGAAAAAAGGTAGTAGTTGCTAGACTACGTACTGGCCGACCGCCTTGAGGCCTCAGCTAGCTCCTTGCAGGGTTTGTGTATCGCATGCACGTAGCATATGCATGCAGGTCAGCTATCACGTCGCTTCGATTTCGAAACATACACTATATACGCTATACGTACGCTTTGTCCTCGCCCGCGCACCGAGTTATGAAAATGTCACGCATAGCTGATCTTTGAACTTGGCATCTCTGCTGTTGTGAAACAACTATGTGTGTTGGTGCAATGAAGAGTAGCACTTCTGTGTTCGCTCCATCGCAGCGAATTTGCAAATGATGCACCTACGTCTACCGAAGTGCAAGAGGTATTTATACAAAACCCTTGCCATGCGGTAGCGCTCGTCCAGTATTCGTTCAACGCACCGACATTCAGTGCTTTGTTGCGCAAATGTGTGAAAATAGTGCTCAAATTCGCCTCGCTCCTTGTCAACGGAGATACATCATACCACGCTCAAATCGTGTGACCGAAATCTAGGCGGTGCGACTGAATTCTGGGCAGAAAACGGCTCCTTCTTCTGTCTTCTTTTGGAAATATTTTGCTTATCATCGTTCTATATTTTGGGTGACTTTCAAATCCTGTTAGAGGACTAATTTTCTTTTCTTTTGATGGGTAGATTGCCAAATAAACTAGATGATAGATCTAACAGTTAAAGGAGGAAAGAATTTAAAATAGTCTAGATCTAGGGTCTATTTGCGATTTCCATAAAGTGACAGAATACTGGGCGCGCTAGACCTAGATCTAGATATTTATTATTTGTCTCGTTTTAGAATTTAGAAGGATGGCTCCATCAGTGTTTTCCGTGGAGGCCCTAAAGTCTACAACATAAATACAAAATTTACAAACTTTACAAAGAGTCAGAGTCAGACTCGACTCTCAATCCACATTCCACAAACATAATTTCGAGTGCATGGGACTGAACATTGATTATCGAACTGAAATTCGTCTGAATTATCATTACTATTTCTGGAGGAGCTGTATGTTCTGGTCTCCGATTTGAAGCCATTGTGAGACGATATTGTCGATGGATATTCTGGAAACTTGGTGGCCTTTTCGAAATCAATTTTGACGATAAATACGTCAATTTCCTCAGAAACATGGATCAAGAAACACGTTTCCTCGATTGTTTTTCATAGTCTTCTTCAAGACGAATTTGAATATATTTAGTAACTAGCTCTGGATCAAACTTTCATTATTCGATCATCTATTAAGTGTATTCATTGTCCACGCAGGGGTGTCTGAGGGTGGTTGTGCCCTAATCAGAAGTTGAAGATTTTTTTTTAAATTGATGCATAAATGGCTCGCTTTGGTACATACTTTTTGCCAAATTAAAAAGAAAACAGTCTTAAGTCCAACGAACAAAAACGTAGGGGGGGGGGGGTGTCTGAGGGGCGATGTGCCCACCTCAGGAGTTGAAGATTTGTTTACATTGATGCATAAATGGTTCGCTTTGTACATACTTTTAGCCAAATTAAAAAGAAAACAGTCTTAAAGTGACTTGGTAACATTGTTGAAGGTTGATGAAAAAATTGTATAAAATGTTACTTACTACACTGTTGGTCATAATGGTGGAATAATTATTTTTACCCCAGTTTAGGGAAGGATTTTAAAAAATTATTTATTTCTAATAGATTTAGATAATGGCATACATTCTCAGATTTTATTGAATATTAATTTGCGAGTGTTTGTTTTGCGTGACTGCTAAATCATATGTGTGCTACTATGATAATCAGCTAGGGAACCCACGTCCTTAAATCATAATTGACAGTAATTAATGAGGATTAATGCAGGCGCGGATCCAGGGGGGGGGCCGAGCGTGCCTTGGCCTCCCCCCCCCCCCCCCCCCCGCAAAAAAAAAAAAAAAAAAAAAAAGGGAGAGAGAGAGAAGGAAAAGAAGGGAAAGAGGAGAGAAAGGGAAAAAAGAAGAGGAATAAGAAAAGAAAAGAAGGAGATCGGGGGGGGGGGAAGGACTTGCCTCCCCCCCAACCCCCGTCCCCGCTAAAAAAAGGGAGAAGGAAGGAAAAGGAAAAGATGAGAGCTAAAAGGGAACAAAACGAGGAAGAAAAAAAGAAAAGGGAGAAAAGAAGCGGAGATCAGTTGCGGTTAATCCCGCCAACAATGTGTGGAGCGGGTTGGGGACCAAAATGACCGTGCCCCTCCCCCCCCCCCCCCCCCCCAGCAAACCTAAAAGAGAGATAAGGAAGGGAAGGGAAAGTGAAAGAGGAGAGAAAGGGAAAGGAAAAAAAAGAGAATGAAGAAAGGTAAGGGATATCAGTTGCAATTTTCCCGCCAACAAGGTGTAGATCGGAGGGGGGGGGGGGGGCACTGGCATACTGATAGGGGAGGGAGGGGGTTGGAGAAATAGAATTCAAACGTGGTTTATTTATAATTCCCTAACGGTGGTTAACAAATAATGCTGAAATGAGATAATTTTCCTCACTTCATGCGTTTGTTGGAAAATGACAAATTCCTAAATTTACAGCCAGGCAAGAAAAAGCTTCTTGAGATGCCTACATAATCAGGGCCCATGGAACGGCGGGGATCGGGATCCTCGAGCCCCTCCCCCACACTTTCTTTGAAAAAGTATATTAAAGAGAAATAGAAAGAAAGAGAGCGAGAAAGAAAAAAATAGTTAACTGCCAGTGACTGCCAGTGTCACATTATAATGGGGTATCAAAATATGCTCATCTGACCATGATTAAAATTAATGCCTAAAATCCTAAGGGCTCTGCCCCCTGGATTCCACCTAGGGCCCTAAGGCGGGCCCTTAGATGCTCATATGACGGTCATTTAATGCCTCCTGGACCCCACGCCAAATAGTGTCCTGCTAGTGTCACAAATAATAAGGTATCAAAAATGCTCATCTGACCGTAATTAAACGCCTAAAACCCCTGAGCTTCTGGGGGCTCTGCCCCCTGGACCCAACCAAGAGCCCTTAGGCGGGCCCCTCGATACTCATCTGACCGTAATAATATTGAGTGCCTAAAACCCTTGAGATTCCGGGGCTCCGCCCCCTGAACCCCAAGCCAATTAGTGACCTGCAATTGTAACAATTAGGTATCAAAATAATGCTCATCTGACCGTAATTAAATGCTTAAACTCCTGAACTTCCGGGGCTCTGCCCCCTGGACCCCGTCTAGGGCGCTATGGCGGACCCCTGAATGCTAATCTGACCGTAAATCAAAACCTTAAACCCCTGAGCTTCCGGGGCGGACAAGGTATCTGTTCATCTGACAGCAGGCGCGTAGCCAGGGGGGCGGTGGGGTGGTCCCCCAATAAACGCCGGCCCAAAAAGAGAGGAGTGTAAAGGAAGAGGACGTAGGAAGAAAAGGGAATAGACAAAGAACATATTTGAAATTCAGACAAGGATTAAGAGTCGAGAACGGTACAACGAATCGTCTTCTTTCTCTAATGAATTAATGAAACGTCAAAGCTTCCGCGCTACGCGCGGGGGAGGGCAGGGCGAACTTAATTCAGACGAGGATAATTTTCGGGAACGGTACAACGAATCGTCTTCTTTCTATAATAATTTAATGAAACGTCGAAGCTTCCGCGCTTCGCGCGGTAGAGGGGGGGGGGGGGGGGGGGGGAATTGATTTAGACAAGGATTAAGAGTCGAGAACGGTACAACGAATCGTTTTCTTTCTTTAATGATTTAATGAAACGTAAAAGCTTCCGCGCTTCGCGTGGGAGGGGGGAAACTGAATTTAGACAAGGATTAAAAGTCATAACGGAACAACGAATCGTCTTGTTTCGCTAATGATTTAATGAAACGTAAAAGCTGTATTCAGATGAGGATTAAGAGTCGAGAACGGTACAACGAATCGTCTTCTTTCTCTAATGATTTAATGAAACGTAAAAGCTTCCGAGCTTTGCGCGGGAGAGGGGGATGAATTAAGACGAGGATTAAGAGTAAAAAAACTGTACAACGAATCGTCTTCTTTTTCTAATGATTTAATGAAAAGTAAAAGCTTCCGCGC